>JADOBO010000002.1:0-107010 GCA_016403345.1 Corylus heterophylla
ACATTGCAATGATAGGATTAAATTTGGCTTTCTTGGCGCCTACAAGGGCACAGTTTGAGAATAGGAAGAGAGAAGATACACATTCGTTTATAGTGTGAAGAAGTTATTGGGAGAGAGGTTGAAAGGAGACTATTAAAGAGTTGTTGGATTTTAATAGGATATGAAGTGTTCCATTATTTCCATAGTTGGGATTGTGGACAAGGAAAACCACGCTTGCTCAGTATGTGTTCAATGACAAGGAGGTCCAAAGTCAGTTTACTCTGAAACTTTGGGTGTGTCTCTGAAGTTTTTGACGTAAAAACTATTGTTCAAAAGATCATAGAATATGCAACTAAAAGGAGACCCGAAAACAATGAGATGAATTTGTTGCATTGTCAACTTCAAGCAGAAATTTATGGGAAGCGATATTTATTTGTTTTAGACGATGTATGGAATGAGGATATTGAAAGATGGTCCAATTTGAAAAACTTGCTTGTCGGTGGTAAACAGGAAAGTAGAATTTTGGTTACTACGTAGCAAAAAGTTGCAAAGATTATAGACTTGTTTTCTTTATTTTCGTGTTGCAATTTGAAATTTAAATTCTACAAACGGTAGCATTACGTATTAGGTAAAAGACTTATAATATACCAGCAATCCCCTCCCAAATTTTCACAAAGATTTAATACAAATTTTGGCATTACTCTGTTAGGATTTTCTCGATGTCAAATCTAGATCCTGTTGAACGTTTTGGGCACGCTCTTTTCATTGTTACTGCTATTGGAGCCTAACTGCAAGTAGCTCCGTCCATGGATGAAATTTACATTTTTATTATTTTCACTGGAAAATTTTTGAGTTATTGGTGAATTTGGTATTTGGTTTTTTTGATTGAAATGAGCAATTCATGAAATGGCTTGTGGGAATCATGTGGAGACTCTAGCTGTTTGGATATGAAAATCTCACTTATTTAAAGAAGGCAGAGACAGACAAGAGACTTGGTATAAGTTTATCTCTTTTATCTGATGGTGGAATTGTATTAGTGACAACACGTTTCAGACTTTGCTAAATCTTTTGACTTCTTTAGGCATAGAAACACTTATATATATACTACCAATGTCAAAGTGTCAATTTTATTTCTTCTTCCTTATTTCACTCCAAGAATTTGATATTTTGGAGAAATTCTTATTTATCCCATTTCATATGCAAAAACAATTGAAGCGCTGACATAGTGACATACCAATTCGAATCTTCTTCACTTTGCAACTGTGCAATAAGTTGACAAGTCGGGAATTAGATCTCATTGCTTTCATCATTACAATTGCTCATTCCACGATTGATTTCTTTACTTAAACCAACCACAATATCGATATCATCTTCTAAAAGATCGCAACGTGCTGAAAGTTGAAGCGCGCAGTAGATGCGAGTGGATCCTGACCGGAGTTTTTTTGTGAAAAGGGTGCTCATCTTATCATTTGCTGAAAGGATTGAACTCGTCGTATATCGTACTGTGAATTGTGATCCTCTTCATCTTACTTTATAAGTACTGGTTTGTGATTTCTATTTCTCTTTGCCCCTGGTTTCATGCTTCCACTTCCTCTTGCCTTGGAATTATGCCGTTTTCAGTCAACTCGCTCCTTACTCCAAAACTCTCATTTCACAACTGAGGCGAAGAAGGGATCTATAAAATGAAGCTTTTTTCCCTCCGAAGGAAAGCCTGGGAAAGAGGTGGAGTTGAAAGTAGTGCCTCCTCAAGAATCGTTTGGGTATTTATCCTGATTTCTACAGGTTTTTTAAAATGTGTTTGATAGCTTTGTTTGGATTAGAAGCACGATCTTGATATTTAAATCTCGAGATGCACACATTAATAGTGAAACTGGCCACAATACAAGAAGAAGTCAGAGACATGAATCATTTTAAGGCATACAAACATGTAAAATAACAGATGTTAGCACCCTAAAATTTTTGAAATTGCTCAGACACACCTCTTAATTCAACCACCCTTTATTAAGATGAGTTTGTCTAGTGTGAACCACCTTAATTTTCATTGATGCTCGATCTATGGGCTGGGTCAAACTACGGCTCTGTTAGGCTTGAAGGAGCGTCTGCAGTTTTTCTTGTCTAGGTCCTCATGTACAGCTCCCAGTGAGTAAATGCTAATATAATCACGCACAAATAAAATAGCAACAGTTAATCTCTCCCACTTACTTTTTAATTAGGAAAAAAAGAGAAGAAGAAGATGAGCTTATCTAGGTATATGTAGACAGAGCACCATTATTTCAAACAACACAGCCCCTTGCAAATTTCACATTTAGCAAATCAATCATTTACCTTTTTGTTATCAATCAAGGTCAACCTCGTACTTTCCTTATAAAGATTATTTAACTTCTTTTCATAATTCCTTCTTCTCCTCTTTTCCTTCACAACTCCTAATCATTATAATCTATTGATCTCTCATCTCACTCTTTGCTCTACTACCACTCTATTACACATTTTTTTATTGATATACCTACTCTTAAACTATTAATTAAATGATTATTAGTTTAAGTCTGTTATATCACATTTAGCAAATTAAATGCATCATCATATTATTTGTTAGAGATGATATATAAGCAAAAGTTGAATACGTAAATTAGTAAGGGTTTTGTCAAAATCTTTTAAAAAGTAATTATTTCATATACATAGTAAACAAAACTAATTCTTGATTTAGAATAAGTATGGTAGTTTATAAAATAATGAAAATTTCTTTGGGTTGATAGTGGAATTTGTTTCAGAATTTGCTGCATCTTTGACTTCTTTAGGCATAGAATATAGAACCACCTATACCAATGTTAAATTAATGTCAATGCTATTCCTTCTTCCTTTTTCACTCTTAAGGGTTTTGATATTTTGGAGAATTTCTGATTTTCAATCATATGCAGAACCAATTGAAGAACTGTCATATATGGATTTAAGATTTGAAACTTCTTCACGCTGCAACCATGCAATAAGTTGACATATATTGTCTTGTGTTCCACTTCATCTGGCTTTTCAAGTGCTGGCTTGGTTTCCATGCTTCTCTTGCTTAAAGCTTAAAGCTTTGATCGTGCTTAGCATTTGTGACTGAAACGTGAATATGCTTCTCTTACGAATGTGACATTTTGTGAGTGAAACTTGACTGGACTTAGATTTCATTTTAAGAATTGAAAGTAAATATTGATTTCACATTTATATGCAAGTTTAATAGTTCAATTCTACCACAACTGGATTCTTTGAGGGCACTAAATGCAACATGTGTTTATTGGATTTTGTTGAGTTTAAACACATGGGTGGAAAAGAATTTAAGTTTCATATTACAAAGATTAGACAAGTATGAATGGTTAATGTAACACAATAAACCCAATTACATTATTTATTTATTTTTAATAACAACCTGAAAGGAATTCCAATTTCATAATGGTGTGCTCATCTGCACAGCAGGCTTTCCATTGATGAAAGATTTTTCCTGCATGCAAACTAATTAGCAGTCTTATTCATTTCTTCTACCGTATGCCTTTCTCATAAAACTATTATATCTGAACAATTATTTATGGCTATGAGCTATTTAGCTCAACCAACTTCAATTTCATGTGTTTTCTGTAACTTTACAGGTTGGAACTGAAGTTTGTGATTTTGTTCTGTAGCTTGATGTTGATATTGCAACTCATATACAATTCAAGGAAGATGGACCTAAGAGCGGTCTGCTACTTGTGATTAAGTTGTCTTTTAGCATTATAATTTGTTGTTCATTTTTATGTTCTTGTGGTTCTACCTTACGCATGATCCAACCTATTGGGAGGTCATACTCTGAATGAAGTTTGATACTTGTTTGCCAAGAATGGGTGCATTTTTCTTATGCATTTTCTCTCCAATTTACAGCTTACTTTATATAGAGACAGCAGATAGACTTGGATTACTAGTATAAATCATCAAAATCATTGCTGATATCAACATTGATGTGGAATCAGCAGATCATTGACTTAAGTATGCTCTCTCTCAATCTCTCTCTTTGTAAATTGTACCAAATCATCCTTGAGCTATATAAATAAAAATCCTGTGTTTAAATTGTGTGCTTCATGAATTTGAGTTATGGTTCTTAGCTACATTTTGTGACTTGATCCCTTCTAGTTACCTTGAAAACGACTAGTTATCAATAATGTTTGTCAAGTAAACCTTCTCATTTGCAATGTGTTTTTAAATGTAATGAGCATATATTCCCCATTGTTATTTTGTGACTTGGTAATCTTGGCAGCTCATAAGAGCATATGGTTGTGCATTTTAGTATAATGTAGTTTCCTTGTGCATATCTTTTTTTTCATATATGGTATGCTGCTCAACTTCTTAAATGAATTCTCGACAGGTACTTGAAATTGTTTTTAACAAATGTCCTTCCTTTTTATTTTATTTTATTCAGGTTGATCTACGGGGGATCCTTTCAAGAAGTATTGCTTTCTCTTTTGCAGCAATTAGCTTGTGATATCTATAACAATCTACCCTAAAAAACTTGTTTAGATGATAGATGTGGCTAATGTCATAATCCCGTCAGACCTGATGATTGCAATGTATGTGCAGCCCATATTTGATCAAGTCAGTAACATACTCAACAATCAATGTAGCTGGCCTACAATTACTAGTGTTGAGCTCACAAGTGTTCGGCTTCTATTGCATGTCATGAATTCCATGACTCTACTTTCTTTAAATCGTGCAAATTACATTAAGCTACGCTGTTAATGTATTGTGGAGGTTGTGCAAATCTCACTGGGGAAGTGTCCCATCTGAGTAGAGTCAAAATTATCATTAGGACTTGTGAAATAGGCTAGGTTCTTCGGATTTATATCGTAGCTTTCCTTTGTTACCTTGTCCAAAGTTTTCTGCCGAAATGAAATTTTGCATTTTGTATTCCATTTATTTTCCAATCTCTTTTACTATGTTAATATGTTGTATGATTTTGTTCTATGCTCTGTCCTAGTCAATTTAGCTGAGGGGTTTTTTTTTTTTGCCTCTTCTTTTTGTTTTGTTTTGTTCTTTTGTGTTAATTAATAAGTGGATTTGGATAATTGATATAAAAAGTTAAACAGTAATTGGCAAAGGAAAAAAAAAAAAGCAATAGCAATTTATTTCTAAAAAAAAATTTATTAGAACACTTGTCATCAGCGACGAGTGTGTAAGGTTGTCACTGATGATGTGCATATAATCATCAATGACAAGATGTTACTACTAAAAGGATTAATATTACCACCAAGGTGGTAGTCGAGATGGTAAAGCAGCCGGGTAAATCCCCCCCTCCAGGGGCACGAGTTCGAACCCGCTTGCGGCAGTAGTGCGTGCTCAACTCGGGCTTTACCAACTCGCACCTTTGTGGGGGCTGTGGTGACGGCTCGCGAGGCAGGCGTAGCTATGGCTCAAACCGGACATTCCATGGCGAGGGCCCCTATGGTCACGCCCAGGGGGGGAAATCTACACTGGTCGCCCCTCCTCTTTTAATTAAAAAAAAAAAAAAAAAAAAAAAAAAAAGGATTAATATTAGTTAAAACCTTATGTCGAAACCTGAATCTATGACTCTGCTGATGGCAACAACAGCGGCGCCACCAATTAATCAGCCGAGTCCGATGATGGAAACACTTGGCCTGTGCATGGTTAGCTGCATTTTTCATTTTGTTTAATTGCTGATGGCATTGTTTTGCATTAGATTTTTTTTTTGGTTGGTAGTTGGTACAATCCTTGGTGATGAGTGGATTTATTGAGTTATCCCTGCAATTTGATTATAGAGCTTAAAGATTTAGGAAGAATGAGTTAGAAGTTGAAGTTATGATGACTATCTTAAGAAACCTCATCTGAGACTCGTAATAGTCTTGATAAACACCAATATCAAAACAACCAAAACAATTATCTCATAGCCTTGATCAACACCGATATGAGGCTCCCAGCCAGGACACTTTGAATTGGGAACGAGGATCATGATACTTGAGGCAGTGTGGCAGAAGTCCAGGGATTACGACCGATCACCATCAACATTTCTATTCCTTAGTTGATTGGGTTTGGATGTTACTTTGCGAAGCAAATCTTTAATTAAGCTCCATGAGTTAGAGCATCTTCAAGAGAGTAGGCAAATCTTCTATAATCCACAAGGTCTAAATCAAAAAATGTCGGAGAAAATGAGAATTCAAGACAATTTGATGTTCAAAACCCGATTAACTCCAAGCCAACTTGAATTTTTTAGCCAACACAAGCTGATATATTTAACAGGTGAGGCACCAAACATGAAATATTTAATTTAAATTGAAGGTAAATTAATGAAGTTAAAATTCAAATTTAAGACCTCTAGTTCTAATACCTTACAAAATTACTATTTTTTTCAATAAATAATTTTTTTTTTTAGGTAAGCTGCGTTTGTTTCGCATAAAATAATTTTTAGAAAATATTTTTAGTTTGATAAAAACTTATTTAATTTCCATAAAATAATTTTTCTTTTAAAACTGTAAACTATTATTTGAGTTTAAGCTATCGTTTTGAAATTAGCTAAAAGAAATGATAATCAAATAGAAAAATAAAGACAAGACGGAATAAAATAAAAAAATAATTTTAAGAAAAAGATTTTAAGTAGTTCGGTTTATGACCTATGTCTACATGATAAAGCCACATAGGCTACATTTTGCTCTTATTTCACTTGATTGATTTTTACAAAGATCAATCAATATCCCTACTACACAGGAAAAATAGGATAGGTAAATACACTACAAATAAGGTAATCAAATCACGAAGAGTTGATACATAATTGCAATGATTTGATTGTAATCACACGCCGGCCGAGCCATTGCCAAGACTTGCCGAATATCGCCAAGACCGGTTAGGACTCGGCTAAGACCTCGACATTGTCAAAGAAAAATAATTGGTAGAACAAAAGCAATTAAAGTAGAATCAAATTTGCAAGAAATTGTGAAAGAAAAATTTAATTATACACTCCTTTTTATTCATTCCCATCTTTAAAAATTATCAATAAAAATAAAAAAAAGCAAATTTTAAAAAATGGGTTGTTGTTTCTACCCCGATTATTTCACCTACTCATGAATTATGTTCACCGATTTCAAAAATAATGAATTAGAGAAAATTGAGGAGAGTAAGCAAATAGAGGAATTAAGTAATTACAACGAAACTCGTAAGCCAATGGAAAAAATAAAAAATAAAAGGGTAAAGTTCACGTATTCCCTCAAATTACCACTTAATTGACAATATTTCTTCAAATTTTGATAATGTCTTCCCAAACTACTAAAACATTGTCAATGTCACCTCAAAGCTAGCAAAAAGATAAAAATGTGCTTATAAATTTCTTAATAAGACAAAAATATCCCTATAAATTAGAGAAAAAAAATAAAAAATGAATTTTTAATTTTTTTTTAAATGAAAAATTTTAATTTAAAAAAAAATTTTTACAACAAATTTTTAAACGAAAATTTTTATTTTTTTTAAAAAAAAAAACAGAAATTTTTGTATTTTTTTTTAAAAAAATTAAGTTTCTTTAGAAATTTTAGTATTTTTGTTTTTATTTTACTAAACATTGTTTCATCATTGTCAAAATTATCAAAATATTAACAATATTTTGATAATTTTCAAAATATTGTCTTTGATGAGACGTGGTTTTCTTTTATTTCCATTCAACTCTTACGGCCTCACTGCATTTTTTCAACATTTCCCATTCAACCAGTAGTGATGTCCCACCTACTCGGGGTTCCATTTTCCAACTAAATATCTCTACATTATCTTTAACACGGCACTCCTTGAACCATTCACCCCAATTTCGATGGGTGGCGTAAAAGCGTCAAGCAAAGTAGAAATGGGATTTACTTGGGAGACGAATCGAATTTCGGAAATGCATGTGCGATTGAATTCAATCTTCAAATAATCTGAAATTCCACTTCACAAAGATCGAACCAATTTTAAAAGTGTTGACTCTTTTTGTTAGCGATTTATAAGATACCAGTTCACGATCCATATTAAACACCTTTGGGTCCGACACGGCCACACGGCTTTAACCGTGTTGATGTCACGTACAGCTTCTTCTTTTCCAAGAAAGTGAGAAATTATAATAATAAAATGCACTCAATTGAAAGAAAAATAATTTCTTTCTTGCCAAGAGAAAAATGGAAGAATTACATTTGACATGCATAGCATAGGTGTCGGTGAATAAATTTTGCAAAAAATTTAATTTGGATAATGAAAAAACATAAAGATACCTAAGTTCACCGTCCTTATAAATATAAACCCATCGATAATCGTTGAAATACTTATACGTCAATACCAATACGGCCTGCAGGGCCGGCTCAACATATTTGAGGGCCTTAGGCAAAACTTTAAAATTTGGCCTAAATTTTTTATATTTTTTTAAGTAACAAATTTTTTTTTTTACTCTATCTACATCTTTTGAATAGACAAGCCATTTTCTATTATGTTGCTCCCCATTTGATAATTTTCGTATATAATATGTATTAGAAAAATGCCTAGAGTTCTCATCTTTAGGAAAATTTATAGTATTGTATCTTATTGGACCATTTTCTACTAACAAATCCCTTAATTTTGCATCAATATTTTTCGATTAACCAGGGTCATAAATATTTGTAGCAATAGATTTAGATACATCAATAACATTTTCATTATCTTCTAATTCTTTTTGATGAGTTTCTTGTTCATTTATGAGTTTTCACCTAAATTATCCTCAATATTTTGTTTATTGCTAATAATAAACTTATTTAGAGCTCCTCTTTGAGATTCAATCAATTTGTCTACTTTTCTTTTATCTTTCTTTTTTTTTTTAAGTTTTCATATCCAGATGCATATTTTCTAGTAGACATGTTTAATTAAAAATACTAACAAATTAAACAAACACGATTTATCAAAAATAAATTATGACTATAATAAAATAAATGACAAAAATAGAACAATAAAACTGATTGATTTGCAAAGGAATTATGAAGCGATTCTTGGAGATAGGACAAGAGACTTAGTCACTCGAGTCAAAGAGACCTTTTTTTTCTTTGGTTTTTTTTAAAAATTTTCCCTTTTTGGTTGGACCCACCCCAAATCAAATTTTTTCAAAAAATTTTAAAAACCCAAAATTTGGCCTTTTAAACTTGAAAGGGGGTTTTTTTTTTTTTTTAAAATTTTTTAAAAAAATTTTTTTGGGGGGGGAAAAAGTGGGTTTAAAACCCCTTTTTCCCCTTTGGGAAAACCCTTTTGGGTTTTTTTTTTTTTAAAAAATTAAAATTTAAAATTTTTTTGGGGGGGTTTTTTAAAACAAACCTTTTTTCATCATTCAAAATTTGGGTTTTTTTTTTTTAGGTTTTTTTTTGGGGATTTTTTTTTTTAAAATTTTTTTGGGCCCTAAAAACCCCCTTTTTTTAAAAAAAAAAATTTTTGAAAAATTTGGAAAAAATTTTTTTTTGGTTTTTAAAAATTAAAATTTTTTTTTTTTAAAAACCCCCAAAAAATTTTTTTTAAAATTTAAATTTTCCCCCCCCTTTTAAAACTTTGGGGGGAAAAAAAAGGGCTTTTTTCCCCAAAAAATTTTTTTTTAAAAAAAAAAAAAAAAGAAAATAAAAAAAATTTTTTTAAAAAAAAAATTTTTTTTTTTTAAAAAAATTTTTTTTTTTTTTTAATTTAAAAAAAAAAAAAGGGTTAATTTTTTTAAAACCAAAAAATTAAATTAAAAAAAATTTTTTTAAAAATTTTTTTCCCTTTTTTTTAAAAATTTTTTTAATTAAAAAAAAAAATTAAAATTTTTTCTTTTTTTTTTAAAAAAAAAAAAATTTTTAAAAGGCCATGATGATGAATGAATGAGGTAGGCATCTGATGGCGTCAGGAATCTTTGTAAATCAAAAGCTCTAGGAATTGGTATAAGGCTTTAATGCTTTGTCTTTTTAATTTATTTTTGAATTATTTTTAAAATTTATAGTGGACTTATTAATTGGGGTCTTATTAAATTGAGACCTTTAAAAAAATTTTAGGCCCTATTAAAAAAATTTGGGCCTTCAATTTTTCTTTTCGTTCAAAATAATTTTTTTTTTTGTTTTTAATTCTTTTAACTCAAATTTTTTTTTTTTTTGGGCTTTATTAAATTGGGGGCCCTAGGCGAGGCCCTAACTCACCTAGAACTTTGGCCGCCCTAACCCTGGCTGATTTGATGAGCAATGACCTACCCAATTACTACTATTAATGGGGATCTTTTAAATATTAGGTAGGGTAAACAAATTAAAAATAAAATAAAATATTGCAAAAAAGGCCCCACAAAACCCAATAAACAAACCCCACCTTCATTTATCAACCTAATATAGCATATATTGGAATTTCTTAACTATTGTGCTTAAATTTCAAGAAATTTGGACAAAATTTTGGAGAATTCCCGTTTCATGTAAAATTGATGAGTTTAGAGTAGATGTGACAATTCATATTTTGGCGTCGGGTTTAAATCGTGATAAAGTATGTATATAAGATCATGTAAGTCAATCTTGATCCATTTAATTAAATGATTAAATTAATTCCTCAATCTTAACATCAACTTCTTTTTTGTGTTATATTCGTTGTCGTTCGTGAGTCGTGTCAATTAAAGTGTCACTTGGACATTTGATTCTTTAAAATACTTAATCATGACGTCCCTTGGGAAGATCCCTATTATTCTTCACATAGGAAGGTAATTAATTAGATAATAACTTGAAGATTAGTGGCTGCTTTTGGTATGCAGTAAAACTTTTTATAATATTGGTGGTCAATAACCGAAAGTGCATAATATGTAATATATAATTCCTTGTTTAGGAGGCGAAGAAGAAATTAAGAGACGAAGCAACACGTTTTAAGAGACAAACGAACATGGCGACCCACTCAACCCTAGCTTTAATGTTATCCTTCTCTATGATTTGCCAAGTCTTACCCAAAGGCACAAATTTCCCATACATTTATTGTACCAAGTCCAATTTGTCAAATGGCACATATTGGATATTTATTTGACTTTATGTATCATCAATAAATGCACCTATTTTGTCCAATTTACAAAAAAAAAAATTAAAAGAATAATGATGCCCAACCCCACGATTTCCAAATCTTTCTGTCACGTTCGACCGATCCGATATGGAATGGACCAACCTCTAACACGGTTTCCGAAAATGATGCAATTTGTTCTCATTAGAAAAAATGTTATAAGTCATGGTATGGGATGTTAGGACAAATGGCCACTAAGTTTTCTTCAATAGTAAAGATAGAGTTGAAATAAATTTTATTAAAAATTTATGTGCATCTTACATGCTATTAAAAAAATGATACCGTCCTTTTTTAAAAGTAGGTTGAAGAAAATTCCTCTAATCTAGTTTGGAAAAAACTTGTCCTTATAAATATATGAATGAAATTAAAGGTATGTTAAATTTTTTGAATGGTTAGAAAGTTAAAATTGATAATAGAATAAAATTAGACAAATTGAAGTCTGATAAGAAAAAAATAATTGGTAGAACAAAAAGCAATTAAAGTAGAATCAAATTTGCAAGAAATTGTCAAAGAAAAATTTAATTATACACGTACACTCCTTTTTATTCATTCCCATCTTTTAAAATTATCAATAAAAGAAGCAAATTTAAAAAATTTTGGTGTTGTTTCTACCCCACAATTATTTCACCTACTCATGAATTACGTTCACCGATTTCAAAAATTAATTTAGAGAAAATTGAGGAGAATTTGCATTTAGAGGAAATTTAAGAGAGTAAGCAATTAGGGAAACTAAGTAATTAGGAGACGGGAAACTAATAAAATTGGAAAAAATTGAAGATCACATTATATTTTGAGAAGGATTTGAAATTGGTTGTGCACAAAGAAGATGTTGTTACTTTAATGATATATGTTCAGTTCTTCTTGGTATTTTTATGGTGTTCTCATATATCTAAATGGATATTATTTTATAAAAGAACACAAAATTAAAAAAAAAAATTATCCCATTAGTTCCTCTCGCACTTTAATTATAACTAAATATTTTGTATGAAATTTTGATAGATTTTCAACAAGGAAATTTTGAATGTGGAAGTTTTAATTATTTGATAAATCTTAGATGACCTAAATTGTTATATTTTAGATGGTATAAAGATATTTTCTTTCTAAAAAGAGAAATAATAATGGGAGCAATATATAGGTTTTAATTATTTAATTATTTAACGTTTACTTAAAAAGTTAAAATTTTAAAGAACAAAAATATTTAGACAAACACACACCCACCCTATCAATAATTAAAGCAACCACATCTTCCTTCAACGCTCCTACACCTCGAATGAGAATGTGCTACCAACGACAAATGGGACTCGGTTTCTTCATTATTCTCTCAAATTTTCAACGTACCTCTTAAATTATGAAAAATATCAATGATGAAAATAATTTTAATAAGATTAAAAAAAAAAAAAACATATAAAAAGTGGCTAAATTTAAAAATATAAATTAAAGAAAGAGCATTAAAAATTTTTGTTTTCTTTTAAATTAATTTTTTTTTAATTTATAGGACTATTTTTGTCTTCTTGAAAATCTGTTTTTTTTTTTTATTTTTTTCCTGTGAGTACTTGATAATTCAGTTCTCTTCAATATCTTTCAAACTTTAATTAATTAGGACAACAATTGTACCTTTTGAATTACAAAAATTGTTAATTAATGTTTCCCGTGATGAAATTGCCTTGAGTAAAATAAAACCAGTTTTTTTAAGAAAAAAAATTATAACTAAAATTATAAGAAAAAAAGGGTAGCCAAATTTTAAAATATGCAAAAAAAAAAAAAAACAATAAAAAGAATTTGTTTTTTTAATTTTATTTTATTTTGAATTTATAAGAATATTTTATCTTATTAAAAATTTGTAGAGTTTTTTTTTTTTTTTTTTTTAAGAAGATATTATTTGAATTAAAAGTTTAGAAGAAACATTGTAAATTCCGTAATAATTAATTAAATATATCAAAATTTCTTTGTTAATGAAATACTTTGTTTTTTTTTTTTTTTTTTTAATGAAATACTTTCTTATTCATGCATATAAGACCACACGGCTATGAGCCACCCATTACTGATCATGACCATAAGAAGATTTAAGAAGTGAAATATGAGCCACGCATGCATGGCCACATCATATCTAGTGGACTCCCTTTAAAGTTTAAACGTCAAGTCCATAATGCACCTCTGAATCATCAATAATATATCCCATACACCTCTGCATCATCAATAATTCCCTCAAGATCGGTTTACTTGACTCACCACCCACAACCCACAAATGGCTGAAATAGTTCTCTACGACACTGCTGGGAGCATCATTAGGAGTTTGAGCTCTCTTTCTCTCCAAGAGATTGGAGTGTTATGGGGTTTCAAAAATGAGCTTCAAAGCTCGGGGACACCGTTTCCACCATCCAAGCTGTGCTTTTGGACTCGGAGGGGCAGGCCCATAACCATGCGATCAAAGATTGGCTTCGGAAGCTCAAGGATGCCACGTACGACGCCGACGACTTGCTGGATGACTACTCCACTCAACTTTACGCCAACAACTGATGACACGGGATAAGAAGATGGCAAAACAGGTAAATTCTTCATTAATGTGCACATGATGTTTTCTGTCACTAAAGATTCTTAGACCTGCATATAAATATTTATCACAACACAAGCCAAAGCAAATATATATCATTTTAAGTAGTTTAAAATTTCTCAATAACAACAACAATTTGTTCATTATAATGTTAAACCCAACTATTGAACTGTATGAAAATTCTAATATCAAGATAATTTCATCATAAACCCAATTATTGCTTATATATATATATATATATATATATATATATATATATATATATATATAAGCAATAATCACTTAAATTACATGCATTTAGAAGTGGCAAAGAGTACAAGTTATCTCGATAATCAATCTTGTACTAAAAGTTGGCGACAACTATTAAAACCTAAAACGATGAGTTTAGCTAAATTATCCCTATACCACAAAAACGTGATTAAAATTGTTCCTAAGTTACTTGACCTTTCAAACCTTCCCTCTATTATTAGAGATGTTTTATTCTTAGAAATAAGTTAAAACTTAACCCTAAAGTTTCTTTTCTTTTCTCTTTATTAAAAAATATTTGTAATGTTTATTTCTTTTTGTACCTTGGTCCGAACATAAAGTTTTCTTTTCCTTAAAATGTATCATATTCTAGGAGCTCATTCTATTAATATTTTCATAACTTTTGAATAAATAAACGAAAGTAGGGTTAATCTTGAAATTTCACTAAAAAGTGGTTTAGTTTTCTTCCAAAATTCTCAAAATTGTTTTTATGGGGGCTTGGATAAGAAATGGCCCATTTGAACCTCCTCCTAACTAGGTAAACCAGATAAGGCCCACAACTCACTAAATGGACCTAAATTAGAGCACTACACTCTGGTCACTTGGCCCATTGACCCACAACACATATATCTAAGGTTTTTAACTTGAGAAATTTGGATCAAATACCCACCTAAACATGCCATGGACTGAAAGTTTAATTTCCAGATTTAACCCAAAGCTCTTCTTGATGCCATATATGAGAAATTACTTATTTTCTTGATATAGTCTTAACACCGCTTGAGGGTTATGTTTAGAAGGTTTTACCACTCAAATGAGCCATTGAAAAGAGGTTTTTGGCTATAAAAGTTTCTGGTTTTGGCTTTTGGTATTAGATCCTATGTCTATTTCATGAATGAATATCATTATAAACGTCATTTTAAAGGACAATATTTTCTTCCAAAAGATCAACACATCTTGTACACAAGACTTAAATTGCTTTCTGTTTATAACCTATCATCTTACAAAATTATGAATGAAACATTAAATTATGCCCATCATTAGGGATAAGACTATGCCATGGATTAGTCCATTAGGTTAAGAAATTAATTATCTCTTATAATCTCTTTTAGGGTCTTTGATCCAATTTTTATTAAGTTCACTAGGGCCAATAACATTGGTTCATATATCTAAAGCCCAAGACATTGGGCTAAAACTCATACTAACTTATATCAAATATGGGACGTTCGAAACAATGTTTTCATGTATCATTTTGACATATATAGATGCTTTTATATTCCATTGTTTTGTTTTTCTTTATCCTTATAAGCTATAAATAGAGTCTTACAAAAGTCTCCATTTGTAAGAGTACTAACCATATGCAAAAATGTTGGTTAATTAAGTTGCGACATCTTTCCAAGGAGCAAATGGCGTCTAGAAAAAGTCACATAAATTATATTTATTATAAACCCAACTATTCAATGGTAAGGGAATTCTAAAACTATCACCATGAAGGATTGGAATGGATGGTTGTAAATCAAACAACCAAAAAAAAAAAAAAATCTAACTTAAACTTACAACAATTACAAACATGACCTTCATATTTTCCTTAATTACAATAGCCCAAAAAATGTTTAACTTTTTAAATGGACCTTACTAAATATTTGGGAGTATTAATGCCATCTTCTTTTCCAAATCGAACCAGCTTGTATATCTTTAAAATGGGTCATAGGATCAAAGGGTTAGGGCAAGACTAGATGAAATTGCAACGATAGGATCAAATTTGGCTTCAATGAGCACACCACCACAGGTTTGAGCAATGAAAAGACAAGATACACACTCATTTGTACATGGGAAGATGTCATTGGGAGAGAGGATGATAAGGAGTCTATTAAAAGCTATTATTCAATCCCAATATGAATGAGAAGAATGTTTCCATAATTCCCATAGTTGGGATTGGTGGACAAGGAAAGACCACGCTTTGGCGATATGTGTACAACGGCAGGAGGTTGAAGACATTTTGACTTGAGGATGTGGGCATGTGTCTCCGATTTTTTGTGAAAACTATCATTGTAAAGCTTATAGAATCTGCCTAAGGAGAGACCTAAAAGCCTTGAGATGGATCCATTGCAAAGTGAGCTTGAGCAAAAATTGATGGGAAGCGATATTTACTTGTTTTAGACGATGTGTGGAATGAGAATCGTGATACATGGTCCAACTTGGAAAAGTTGTTAGTGGGTGGCCTAAGAGGAAGCAAAGTTTTGATTACTACCGTGGAAAAGATTGCGGAGATTACAGTGCAGTTTCACCATATCCTTTGAGGGTTTATCAGCGGTTCTTGGAATTTATTTAAGAAAATGGCATTTAAAAACGGGGAAGAGCCAAATAATCCAAAGCTAGTAGAAATTGGAAGGGAGATCATACAAAAGTGTGCACAAGTTCCTCTTGCTATAAGGAGCATTGGGAGTCTATTATATTTCAAAAATTCAGAAGATGATTGGTTGTACTTTAAAAACCATGATCTTTACAAAATAACTCAACAAGAAAATGATATTTTTCCAATACTTAAGTTGAGTTATGATCATCTCCCATCACACTTGAAGCAATGTTTTGCCTTTTGTTCGTTGTTTCCAAAAGATTATGAAATTGAAATGAAGGTGTTGATTGATTATGGATAGCTCAAGGCTTTCTTCATTCATCATATGGAAATAGACATCTTGAAGATATTGGTAGTGAATATTTTATGGATTTGCTTTGGAGTCGTTTTTCCAAGGCGTACAAAGAGATATAGTTGGTGAAATAGGAAAGTGCAAAATGCATGACCTTATTCACGATCTTGCAGGTTAGTAGCGGTGAGGAGTGCACAATTTTATATCCGGATAAGAAAAAGTAGTTGGAAGAACTCGTCATGTGGCATTTCATTCTTGATTCATTACCGGATATTCTTGCTCTTTTGCCCAAGCCTAACAAAATGAGAACACTTCTTCTCGCATTCCAATACTTCGGGATTTGATGATGTGCTTAACGAACAATTATTCTTGAGTTGAATAAGCCTCTCTAATACACTTATTTCAAGTTTTAAATGCTTGCGTGCTTTGAATTTGAGTCGGTTGAATATTCAAAAGTGCCGAATTCCATTGGAAAGTTAGAGCATTTAAGATTTCTAGATCTTCTAGGAATGAAGATATCAAACTACTCCTGCTTCTATAACTAAATTGCAGAATTTGCAAACACTAAGACTTGAGTTTTGTCGTGGGCTTAAGAATTCCAGAAGAGACTAGAAACTTAATCACCTTAGGCATCTTGGGCTAGAAGGGTGTGATAGCTTGACTCATATGCCTCATGGACGGGAAAATTGATTGCTCTCCAAACATTAGCTATAATTTTAGGAAAGAAAAAAGTTTTCTTTCCAAGCCAAAAGGTGGGCTAGGGGAGCTACATGGTTTAGATGAGTTGAGAGGAGACTTATGGATCAAGGGTCTAGAGCACTCAAGATATTCTCCATCAAAAGCAAAGGCCAAAACTTGGAGAGGCGACATCTTCAATGGTGACTTTAGAGTGGGACCCAGAACCTAGTGATGAAAGTGATAAGGAAATTGCAAATGATGAACAAGTATTGCAAAACCCGGCCCACCTAAATTTGAAATTATTATTTATAGCTGGGTATGCAGGTGTGAGGTTATCTAGTTGGGTGTCCTCGCTCTCAAATTTGACTTCTATTCTAATATCGGATTGTAAATGGCTTCAAATATCCCACCATTGAACCGATTCCCTTTTCTCAAGCTTTTTCTTAATGAATTAAGTGAGTGGAGTATATAAGCAATGATGGTAGTGGCGTGTCCTCTTCTCCGCTCAAAATTCTTAGACTTGGTGATTTGCCAAAGTTGAGGGGATGGCGAAAGCAGAAACATATCATCTTCCATTATTCCCTTCATTTCCTTCCCTTTCTTTTTATGTATAAAAATTGCCCTATGATGTCTCTAACAACACCCTCCTCCCCTCTCCCCCTTTCATCTCCCCAAATTGAAGTATCTTTATCTTGTGGAATTAGAGCAACTTGAATATCTGCCACTAGGTGGCTCAAACCCTCACTTCTCTTGAGACCTTGGGATTATGGATTGTCATAAAATGAGAATATCAATTTCTCCACTCTTTCAACATCTCACCTCACTTGAAAATATTTCTTTGTTGCAAAGAACTTACCAACAATGAGAATGAAGATGGCGCACATGGCCTTGGACCTACAAGATTTGGTCATCTATCTATCATTGGCGTTCCAAATTTGGTTTCTCTTCCAAGAGAGCTTAGAGATGTTACCACTTGCAAGGGCTTCAAATTATGGTTTGCCCTAGTTTGGTGTCTTTAAGTGGATAGGCGATCTTACTTCACTTGGGGAGCTTGGAGTTGTAATTGGGTTAATATTTGCGGAAAGGTATCGCCGCCTCACCTCTTTCGTGTTTGACAATTGCGGAGTGTCCTTGCTTGGAGGAAAGATGTGAACAAGGAATGGGAGGGATTGGCCAAAGATTGCTCTTGTCCCAAACTTTCGTAAAGGCGGTGATGGTAGTCTCAAAGAATGGATGGCAAGCCGAATTCGCCAATATCTTGAGGTTTTAAGTCACCAAGTAGACAATAATTTTTTTCTTCTTTGTTGTTCCTCTTTATTTTACTCTGTCGGGCTTTTGATATATATCTTATTTGATTTCATATGGAGGGAAGCATGTAGTTTCAATATGGGCTTCTTGAAACAATCGGATAGCTCGCGCATTTATAGTATTTTTCCTATCTTTCACTTCAATAGCATTTCTAGTATTGATTTCTTCTTTTAGTTTTTCAACATTTCTTTCATTTCCATTTGAAATTTAAATTCTACAAACGGTAGCATCACGTATTACGTAAAGACTTATAATTAATAGATGAAAGTCAATCCGATTGGGAGCCTTTGGTCTTTGGGTGCCGTGGATTTAATTTTTTTCTACCCGTAACCCACGACACTAACGGCACCGCCTTTGGTAGTAGTAATCCGGTGGGTGTTTCATGTTTGATTGTTCATTTGTTTGAACTTTGTAGGTTTAGTCTTGAGAGGGGAAGAGAGGGTGAGTCTAGTGAGGGTGAGGAGGTGAGTTGGTGAGGGGAGCAATGAGGACTCTTGTCCGTGGGTGAAAAATTGGAAATAGAAGATAAGAAATGAGTGGTTAAAAGATAAGAATAAAATTTTTAAAAAAAAAAAAAACCGTGCAAGGAGTAGGTTTGTGACTTGCGGATTTTTTCTCTAAACAATTGGCTTGCGTGAGTTGAAGGCGAAGTTGGGAAAAAATAATAATAATAATAAAAGAAATAGTTGTAGACAGTAGAATGGTGAGTTTTAAGGTAGAAAAATATATATTAAAGAGAAAAGAAAGGCATTAGATTCTAGAAGGTGAGGAGAACTAAGACAAAAAGATGAAGATAAGCGGTTAGTTTAGATTGTAGAAGGGTGACTTAGTGAAATTTGAAGGAAGAAAAAATGCATGAACAGGTAAATGTAAGCATTAAAATCTAGAAGGTAGAAGGTGTGAAGTGGAATTTTAAGGAAGAAAAAATAAATAAATAGAGGGTAGGTGTGAGGAGGTGAATTTTTTTTTTTTTTTTTAAAAAAAATATGGTGAGAAAGTTTAGAATACAATTTAAACTAAAATAGAAGTACTAAAATTAATTATTGTGGGAGGAAGTTTAGAAGACAATTTAGAAGATAATTTTTTTTTTTTGTGTCTTCAATCATTTCTTTTCTAATTCATTATTTGTTTTTATTGGTTTAAGCATTTGGCTAGACCTTATTGTGTTTGGTTTGTTTTCAAGAAATCCCTTAAGATACAACTGATTCATTGAAAAGTACTAATTTTTCTTAAACACGATTAATTGTGCTCAAGTTTATTTTGTAAGTGGTAAGTAGTTTGTATTATTATGTGTTTGTGATAGTTAGATAATATCTTGAATGGTTACTTTGTTTGTTGAAGTTCTTGTTTAGCTTTTTGTTGTTGTTGCTCATGTCTATAGCAAACTAAACACTTTTGTATTGAAATGGGTTTTTTTTTCATATAGTGCCGACATTTACATTTCTAATATATTAATTTAAACAATTTTTATAGATATTTTGTTGTAATGCATATATTGTGTGAATTACCAAATTTTTGGGGTGGAAAAATTTTAGGACACAAAAAAATTTTAGTGGCACCCCAATATAAGTTCTCGCTCCAATGGAGTCAATTCCATCCCAAATTTTCACAAAATTTAATACAAATTTGCATTACCGTGTTAGGATTTTCTCGGTGTCAAATGTAGATTCTTGAGCGAGCGGATAAAAGTTACATTTTTATTATTTTCATTGAAAATTTTTGGGTTATAGTTGAATTTATTATTTTGTTTCTTGATCGAAAGCAGCAATTCATGAAATGGGTTATGGGAATCATGTGGATATTTCTACAATCTGTTTGGATAAGACAAATTCATTTCTTCAAAGAGACTTGGTGTAATTGAGTTTCTCTCTTTTATCTAATGGTGGAATTGTACTAGTGATACGTATACCAATGTTAAAATGTCAAATGCTATTCCTTCTTCCTTATTTCACTTGCAGAAACAATTGAAGCAATTGAAGCATTTTTGATTTATGATTTTAGAAATTTCTGATTTATCAATTTCATATCGAAACAATTGAAGCAGGGCAAACATAGATTTAAGATTTGGAGCCCTCAAAACCTTATCACTCGGCTAAGCATTAAGTTGAGAAGTCGGGAATTTGAGATGGAAAAATTAAGAAAAATCATGATTCTGGAATATCATCTTAAGGCTTGGTCTTTTAATTATCTTCTCAAAGATCATAAGGTCTTTGAAAAATTGAGATAGATATTAGCCTTGGAGTGGATCGGGAGGCATTTGTGAAAAGGGTGCTCCATGTCAATTGCCGAAAAGGAGACAATTCCTCTTCTACGTGTTGGCTTTTAACTTTTATATGTCTTTGGGTCCCATGTTCCATTTCCTCTTGCAAGGAATTGTGTCCTTTTCACTTAACTCCTTTCCTTGATTGAAAAAATATCATTTCAAAGAGGCCAAGAAGGAGCTTTAAAATGAAGGTCTTCTTTTTCCCTTTTGAAGGAAACCACGGGAAAGAGGTGGGGAGGGGGAGTTGGGATCAAGGTTGTTTGGGTATTTTCCCAGTTTCTATTGATTTTTAAAATGTGTTTGATGGCTTTGTTTGGATTAGAAGCACGATCTTGATATTTAAATATGGACATGCACAACTAGTGTTTGAATATTAGGAGTTATGATCCATTTTGTTAATGTAGAATACTTGGGTATCTCATGATTATGGGGTGATTTAAGATTGGGCAAAATGCGGTTTACCCTTGAAGTTTCAAAGGTTTTCAATTTTAACCCTAAAGTTCAAAAATTGGCAATCTACCGAAGTTTCAAAAATTAGCAATTTAAACCTTCGTAACTAATTTCCGTTAAATTTGTGGAAATTTTTTAAAAATCGAGGGTAATGATGTAATTTCATAGATTTCCGTCAATTTAACGGAAAAATTAAACGGAGGTTTAAATTGCCAATTTTTGAAACAGGGGTAGATTGCCAATTTTTAAATTTTGGGGTTAAAATTAAAAACTCCTAAAACTTCATGGGGTAAATTGCATTTTCCCTTAAGATTTATTCTTATACTCGAATGCTTGATACTTTATGTCCCTTGATGAGATAATATGTATTGGAAATCCATTTATATTTTTATGCCTTCCTCTGTTTATTTGATGAACAAGAAAAATGGGAACGACTTTGTGATTTTGAATGGAGTATGTGATAGTTACATAATTTTGATAAAGCCACATAAATTGCAGGCTGCCCTGATAGCAAGGTTTGATCATGTTTTCCCATCTTCTTGAGAGGATGTTTCAAGTTTGGCTCCATTGATTAGTCCTCTGTTTATTGATCAAATATTCTCCTCTTTTTCCATGTGGTGCCATGGTTGAGGCTTATTCAATAGAAAGTATAATTTGTTAATGTGGGGATCAATGATTTTCATGGCTATGATCTAGTTAGCTTAACCAACTTCGATTTCATGTGCTTTTTGTAACTTTACAAAGTTGAACGAAGTTTGTGACTTTGTTCTGACTTGATGTGATATTGCAACTCGGATACAAGTGAAGGAAGATGGATCTAAGAGGAGGTTTGCTACTTATGATTAAGTTGTCCTTTAGCTTATAATTTGTTCTTCATTTTTAATGTTTCTCTTGTGGACCAAAGAGGAGGTCATACTTTGAATGAAGTTTGATAATTGTTTGCAAAGAATGGGTGCATTGATCCATCGTCTTATTATGCATTTTTCTCTCCAATTTACATTACTTTATATAGAGACAGGTGATAGACCGGATTCTTGGTAGAAATCATCAATATTATTGTTGATTTCAACATTGATGTGGAATCGGAGTGGCCGAGAATTCTCTCTCTCTCTCTCTCGCTCTCTCTATGTGTTTAAAAATCCTCTGTTTAAATGCCAGTGATCGGTATTGGATAAAAGACTTATGATAGACCAGGGAAGTCAAACCCATCCCAAATTTTCATAGAAACTCAATAAATTTTTTGCATAACTCTTAGTATTCTCATAATCAATTGCATATTTAGAGAGATTCTTTTTATTATTATTGTTACTAGAGTCATTGTTGATGGATTGATTTTACCTTTTTACTATTTTCATTGGAAAATTGAGTTATTATTGAGTTTATTATTTGGTTTTTTGATGGTCAGAGACTTGCATAAAAAATCATCAATTGATGAAGTGGATGTGAGAATCATTGGGGATTTCTACAATATTCGGGATATGTCACCTCACTTGTACTCAAAACAATGGAAACTATTGAGCACTTTCATGATGAGGAAGATCGGGTGAATAAATGGTGCAAGCATGTTGAGCACAAAGTGGACATTCAATTAACCATATTATTTTGAATTTTTAAATACTATTCGCCTACAATTTGTTGAGCAACTTTTATTAGCATTTAGAACTTAAAAGACATGATCAAAAATCCTAGTTCATTAAATGCCACCTAACAAGTATTTTGCATTTTGGGTTTCTTCCACTTGCTTGAAAGCATTTTAATCTCAAAAGGCGGTGAGAATGCTTGCTTGTCTTCAAGTGAAATCGGTTGTTTTTGTTGGAATTGAAGATCATGTTAGCCATCCACTCTGTTTATGTGTCTCTTGTTAGTGCGGTTCATATTGATCTCAATTGTTGTAAAATCCGAATATCCATGTCTCCCCTTTTCAACATCTCACCTCACTTGAAAATCTTCTATTCTTTTGCAAGGAACTTATCAAAATGAGAATGAAGATGGCCGGGATGCCTTGGACCTACAAGATTTGGTCATCTATCCATAATAGATGTTCCAAATTGGTTTCTCTCCCAAGAGAGCTTAGAGATGTTACCACTCTCCAACTTCAAATTATGGACTATCCTAGTTTGGCATCTTTGCTAGAGTGGATAGGCGATCTCACTTCACTTTAGGAGCTTGGAATCATAAATTATCTAAATTTAATATCATTGGGTATGCACCCCTCACCTCTTTACGTTGTTTGATTTGGAAGTGTCCTGTTGGAAAAGATGTGAACAAAGTGGGAAGGATTGGCCAAAGATTGCTCACGTTCCAAACTTTCAAAATGGCGGAGATGGTAATGGTATAGAGTGGAGCATAAGAAACTCCAAATTTATCAGGTTTTAATTCTTCAATTAGACGATAATTTTCTTCTTCGCTTTACTCTATGAGGCTTTTGATATATATCATATTTGATTTCATATGCAGGAACAATTTAAGGTTTTACTATAGCGCTTCTTGAACCTTGCCGACAATTAGATTTGTACAAAGCTCTAACTTTTACATTTTGTTTCCTAACTTTCACTTCAATGGCATTTCAGTATTGTTTTCTTGTCCTTTTTAAATATTTCTTGTGTTTCCATTTGCAATTTAATTTCTTGACGGTAGCCTCATGTATTAGGTAAAATACTTATAATAGATCGGAAGTCATCCCCATCCCAAATTTGGACAAAAATTTAATACAAATTTTGCATTCTTGTGTTAGGATTTTATCGGTGTCAAATGTAGATTTTGTTGAATGAATGGATGAAATTTACATTTCAGATGAAAAAAAAAAAAAAAAAAGAAAAATGTACGGGAACTTGATTTTTCACCTCCAAGCTGCGTTGAGGATCGATGTGAACCTCTTACCTTTGTTGATCTCTTAAAGGCATCTCGATATTGTGGTTGGAAAACCAAACCTGAAACTACAATACTCCCGAATAGCATGTTCGGGTTGGGCTTGTAGTGATCAATCAAATTGTTCCATCCTCTTCATCTTGGTTTCCATGCTTCTACTTCCACTTGCCTTGATATCGTCTTTTTTCACTCAACTCCTCCTTACTCAAAAGTCTCCTTTCCCGAGGCCAAGAAAGGAGGAGTCTAAAGTGAAGGGCATTTTTTTTCACTCAAAAGAAACCACGGAAAGAAGGAGAGGTAAAGGGTGCCCTCAATAATCATTTGTGCATTTATCCAGTTTCTATATTGTTTTTAAAATGTGTTTGATAGCTTTGTTTAGATTAGAAGCACAATGTTGATTTTATTTTATCGATCATGCGGAGGAACAGGAGCTTTGAATATATTAAAAAGAGCTTTGAATACTAACATAGAGATACTTTGGATCCATATCACCCACTAATTTCATTTTTCTGTAAGTTGTCTTGTTTTCCCCATTATATCATCTTCTCCATATATGTGAATTCTGAACTTTTCAATTCAGCAAAAAACCTATAAAATTGCATGCAATTACTTTTTTCTTTATAAATAATTGGTATATATCTTGAACATTATGATTTATGACTGTTTAACTTCCTTTTTCTAAAATTTTCCATGATATTAATTAACACTTGACCAAAGAGTCAAAAGACAACGGTTTCGATTGAACTTTACATTACTTTGTACCCCTTCAATTGTTCTTTAACACATGGCCTTAGTTGTTGCATTTCTGATTGATGTAACACTTCCCTTTCACGTGAGACTTCAATTTTTCCTTAATAGGTGAGACTTGACACATGGCCTTGCATCATCAATAGGCTTACTAGTGGAGATGAGCAAAAGCAAATTGAACCTTGATAGTCTATCCTCAAAAATTTGAACAATATTGCTTATTCAACATGTAAAAGGATGCCAAGGTATAATATTAGCTTTCCCTTTCCTTGTGGGCAGGCGAGGAATGAGCTTGGATGAGAAGCGAGGGCTCAAGGGGCAAAAGAAGTTGGAGGAGCAAGTGAAAGCAATGAGTGCTCAACCAGGCTCCTGCCTTATCCCTCGCAATGTTGGGTACATTTTGCCAAAGGTGATGCCTTTCATTGGTTGTCTCAACATGGCAATTCATGGCACTTTGTAGTTGACACATCACGAGGATCATGTATTCGCCCTCTTGCTTAAATTGAACACACCCGGGTTTGGTTCATGCTACTTGCAAGGCAATGGTGTTTCTTTATTATGTTTTTATGTAATTGTTTTCAACTATTCGTGTTGGTATCTTAGGGTCGAGATGTAAATAGGTGCAACATCTATGTATAGACAACATAGTGACTAGAACTTCTTGTGGATTTCTGCTCATCTTGTGTACAATAAAATATGCAAATGCTTTGAAATTTAAGTTGTTGAAAGGAAGTGGGTACATGTCTTTAACAAATGCTTTTGATCATCATCTCGAATTAGTGGCCTTTGTCTTTGAGGTTGAGCTTTTGAGGTCGGGTTATTTTCCCTTTCTTCTAGTAATTTGTTTTTGAATATCCTAAATACCCACCCTCAACTACTCATCGAGGCATGAGGGCATCGACATTACCGCATTTGTAAGCGGCAAATGATTCTCAAACTTTCAAAATTTCAGTTTCAACATTACAAATTGTTTCAAAAATTAGGCCAATCACGAAGAAGACAATACATAGTTGCAAGCGATGCTGTTTAAACAAGTCTTGAATTATATATGAACGCTCCATTTCAATTAAACCCATGAGTTGCGTTTTTTTTTTAATGAAAAAATGCTTCGTTATCCGTACCTAAGAGTTGAGTTGCGTGAAGCCTCTCCAACAACAATAGCTAAAATGACTAGTGAAAAAGTACAAATTTTCATTTTACCCATTGCTTTTTCTATAGTCACTCTAACAAATTCTTTATTCTACTATTTATTTTAATTAAATATTAGAGAAATAATAGGTATACTAACTCTTTTACTAACAGGGACTTATTAAATTAATATGTAACTCATTCATTGGTAGTGTTTAAATTTTGTTGAAGATCTAGTTAAAGAGGTTAGTGGATTCGGTTGAAGGAATAATAAAGGATGATGCGGGGATCATCCAAAGGCGGTCAGATGGCGATGGAGGGCGCATTGTATTTGTAGGAGTGGATTCTTGCGCTTGCGTTGGTGAGTTAGATTTTGCAAGCAGGGGCGGAACTACATGCAAGCCCCATGTTTCCCCAAATTTTTTTAAAAAAATTCCCTTAGAATTTAAAAAGAAAAAATAGAATATGCCCCCCCAAATATTTTTATTTTGTACTTTTGCCCCTCAAACTATAATTGCTAGCTCCGCCCCTATTTGCTAGTGAAAACAACATTGAACATTGCAAGTGAAACCTTACATGTTGCTTTTCTTTCAAGTGAATGCTCACTTCAAATGTTTTATTGTTTGGTCTTTGGAGTTGGTTTTAGTATAGTGAAGATATGGCAAATGACAGACTTATGATAGACCAGGAAGTCAATCCAATCCGTAATTTTGATTGAAAAAAAAAATCAATATGAATTTTGCATTTCCCTGTTTGAATTTTCTAGTGTCAAATGTAGATCAGATCGTGTTAAACGATTTGGAGAACTATATATTTTATTATTATTGCTATTGGGGCCTATTTGCTAGTTTGGTTCGTTCAAGGATGGAACTTATACCTATACTATTTAATTTCATTGGTAATTTTGAGTTATTGTTGAGTTTATTATTTGATTTTTTTGATGGACACATGCTTAGGAGACACAATTCATGAAATGGGTTGTGGGAATCATGTGCGGATTATTGGAATCTGTTTGGATAAAACATTTAATTCTTCAAAGAGGCCAATGGCGGCTAAGAAGGGACCAAAACAAGGGACTTGGTATATGTTTCTCTCTTTATCGATGTGTATAAATAGTATATGCCAATGCTATTCCTTCTTCCTCATCATAGAGGGTTTTCATATTTAGAAAGCCGATTTCATTGGAGAACCAATTGAAGCACTATTTAAGATTTGGAGCCAATTCTAAATTAACTTCTTCACTCTGCAACAATGCAACAAATTGAGAAGTGGGAATTAGATATCGTTACTTTCATCGTACAATTTTTCATTCCACATTTGATTTCTTCACAAGATTGCTTGATTTCTTAGTCCAATTAACTACTCCAAGAATCGACGTTTTCTTTGCTTTGTTGATCTTTCCAAAAGTATATCGATATTGTGGTTGGAAAATCAAATTTGATGCCTTGATGGAGCTAGATAAGGCTATAGCTCGATTTAAGTAGTCTACCGGATTTTAGTTTGATAGAAATTAATTGTCTTCTTTGGCTGTTCTCTTAACTTGGGCGTGAAGAAACAAAAAATATTTGAATACCTTTGGGTGTTACCAAGGCCTCTCTGCTATCCATGACCAAAAGTTTACTCAAATCAAAAGGTAAAAAATTTTTGTTTTTTTAAGTGTGTCAAGCAAGCCCAAAAATCCGGGATCATGGTCAACCTCTTACTTTCTTTATAAAAGTATTTAACTTAATTGATGTGAATAAATTATACAAATTAATTCTCAAAAAAAAATATATACCTTTATTTCTACAAGTAAACATAGTAAAACTAATTTTATTATCTTTCTAACTTGTAGAGCTCTTTGATGCAACTCTTGATTCGATTCTACACTGGTCACACTCTTTTTTGGCCAGGTCTACATGGAATGCTTACTTGTTTCAAGTGTAATTGTTGTTGGTGGGCCCGAATATCATGTTAGCCAACCACTCTTTTATGTATTTATTGTTAGTGCTGCCTTTCCATATATTCTTTGGAATTTATTTTCATGGTTTTGTTATATCTAAATAGGGTTTCTAGTGTGTTGAAGATTCAGATTTTTTTTTTTTTTTTTTTTTTAATGTGCTAGAAATTTAAAATATTAGGCATGATGCCTATGAAAGAGGATCATAGTAATCTCACTTCAAGGTGGATGGAATGAGATACTTGAATCTTTGGAGCAACAAGCGGTGAAATTTCAAATTATGAAGATTTACTTGAATGTTCTCTCTTGATTGATCCAAAGTTATTTACATGCAGATCTGCCATGATAAAGTCGTGAAATTTAATGGATATGTAAGTTCGCCCTTATATTGTTTGCTTGATTGTACATAGATAATATCTTTAGTATCAATATTTATTTGCGGTGAAAACGGCGAAATATTGTGTTGCGGTGCTTGAAAATTCAGCCTTTGGACCGGTTGCTCAATTCCTTCCTGTGGTAGACTATTGATAGCGAGTACTATTGGTTCTCTCCTTTGCTGTTGCCTAGGCGGCTAAGCTATTGAGTCTTATTCTTGACTTGTTTGAAATAGGCACAAGATGAAGAAGAAGATGGTAGAAAGATGGGCCTCCCTTTTGGTATTCCGAATGTCTTGTGAAATGGGTGAAGCTATCATAAGTGTGGGTTATGCGGATCCTTTGATAGCAGTCTACTTAAGGTTGATTCCTATTCCTACATTGTAATTTAGTAAATAACTATTTCTTAAGGAAAGATAGCATGGATGATACAAATATTCTCCAAAGTTTCTTGATGATAAAGTAAACTAATTCAATTGAGCACAATTAAGTAAAATAGCATTACTCTTTAGATTGCTATTAGTGTGTAACAAAAAAAAAAAAAAGATAGAAAAAAAAAAAAAAAGTATGCTTACTTTAATCTCTTTCCTTCTTGCAACGATTGGTATATCCGATTATATTTTACTAGTGGGTGTTTGGACTGTATTGCTTTCTCTTGTATTGTGTTTTTAATGAAGATTTTAACTTGAATCCGGGGTTATCATGCATACCATAGTAAGAGAAGGAGGATTCTATCCTGGAGCACGGAATGCCGGCCAAAGGCAAGGCCGCCGTTTTAAGTGATGCTATGTAGTGGTGACCCGTTGCAAAGTGAAGCCGAAGCTAAATGAATCAAATGAGGATTTGAAAATGAAGATTAAAGAATTGAAGGTGGGATTTTTGAGTAACAACTTTCTTTTATATGTTTGGAGGATGTACCGTTTAAGAACTTCATCTGCATTTCCCTTTTCTTGTGCAAAGAAAATGCTTGTGATGAGAAGCAGAGGCTCAAAGGACAAATAAATTGGATTTGAAATATAGATGCTTCGAGACATTTCGACAATCAAATTTATGCAAATCTAACATTTCATTATTGTTTCCAATCTTTCACTTCATTGGGATTTCGATCTTTTTTTTTTAATTTTTCTTTTTGTTTGAAATATAAATTCTGGGAAGTCAATCCCATCCTAAATTTTACAAAACTTCAATATAAATTTTGCACTACTCTGTTATGATTTTCTCAATATCAAATTTAGATCATATTGCACAATTTGGGAACCTCTTTTCATTATTGTTCTTGTTGGACCTAATTCAAAGTAGTTAAGCCAAAATACTTTCATTGGAAATTTTTGAGTTATTGATGAATTTATTATTTGGTTTTTGATTGGCGACAATTCATGAAATTGGTTATGGGAATCGGTGGAGATTTCTATAATCTGTTTGGATATGACAATCTTTCTTCTTCCAAGTGACTAATTTTGGCTGGTACCTTATTTCTAAGAAGGTAGAGACAAACAAGAGACTTGGTATAACTTTCTCTCTTTTTTCGATAGTGGAATTTATTTAAATTTCTCGTCTTTGACTTCTTTAGGCATAGAAATAGAAACACCTATACCAATGTTAAAATGTCAATGATATTTTGGAGAATTTCCAATTTTCACTCTAAGGGTTTTGATATTTTGGAAAATTTCTAATTTTCAATCATATGCTGAAACAGTTAAAGCACTGACATACATGAATTTAAGATTCGAAACACTCTGCAATAAGTTGACAAGTCGGGAAATAGATCTTATATTGTCCTGTGTTCCTCTTCATCTTGCTTTTTAAGAATTGAAAGTAAATATTGATTTCACATTAATATGCAAGTTTAATAGTTCAATTCTACCACAATTGGATTCTTTGAGGGCACTAAATGCAACATGTGTTTATTGGATTTTGTTGAGTTTAAACACATGGGTGGAAAAGAATTTAAGTTTCATATTAAAAAGATTAGACAAGTATGAATGGTTAATGTAACACAATTAAACCCAATTACAATAATTTTTTTTTAATTACAACCTCAAAGGAATTCCAATTGCATAATGGTGTGCTCATTCACAATGAACTTTCCATTGAAAGATTTTTCCATGCAAAATAATTGCGTCTTACTCAATTATTCTACCGTATTCCTTTCTCATTTTCCTTGTTGTGCCATGGCTGAGGCTTATTCAGTAGAAAGTATAATTTTTAATACATTGGGAATCAGAGTTTTCATGGCTATGATCTAGTTAGCTCAACCAACTTCAATTTCATGTGTTTTCTGTAACTTGACAGGTTTGAACGAAGTTTGTGATTTTGTTATGCAGCTTGATGTTGATATTGCAACTCGGATACAAGTGAAGGAAGATGGACATAAGAGGAGGTTAGCTACTTTGTTAAGTTGTCTTTTAGCATTGTAATTTGTTGTTCATTTTATGTTTCTCTTGTGGTTCTACCTTCAAAGATCCAACTTTGTTGGGTGGTCATATTCGAATGAAGTTTGATACTTGTTTGCAAAGAATGGTTGCATATATTGATCTATCATCTTATTATGTATTTTCTCTTCAATTTACAGCTTACTTTGTATAGAGACAGCAGAAGACCTAGATTCTGGTAGAAATCATCAAAATTATTGATGATATCAACGTTGATGTGGAATCGGAGTTCAGAAGTATGCTCTCTCTCTCTCTCTCTCTCTCTTTTAAATTGTACCAAATCATCCTTGAGCCAAAAAATCCCAGTTTAAATTGTGCTTCAAGATTTGATTTATGGTTCATAGCTGCATTTTGTGAGGCTTTTGGAACAGATGCGGTGACTCGATCCTTCTAGCTACCTTGAAAACGACTAATTATCAATAATGTTTAGTGAAAAAGCAAAACTAGATCAAGCTTGTTTGTCAAGTAAACCTTCTCCTGTGCAATGTATTTTAAATTTTTAAAATGAGCATGTATTTCCCATTGCTGCTTTGTGACAAGGTAATCTTGGCAGCACATAAGAGCATATGGTTGTGCATTTTCAGTATAATGTAGTTTCCTTGTGCATATCTTCTTTTCATATAAAATATGCTGCTCAACTTCTTAAATGAATTCTTGATAGGTACTAGGAAACTGTTGTTAACAAATGTCCTTGCTCCTTTTTTTTTATTCAGGCTAATGTATGGGGAGATCCGTCACTCGTTTCTATCCCTTTGAGCTAAGGGTAATTAGCGTGTGATATCGATAACAACCCACCTTAACAACTTGCTTGGATAAATCATGGCTAATGCCATAATCCCAATAGACCCGATGATTGTAGTTCATGTGTGGCCCATCTTTGATCAAGTCTACGTACTCAACCATCAACATAGCTTGCTTGCAATGATTGGTGTTGAGATTTCAAGTATCCATCTTCATGCATGCGAACAAATTGTTAGAATATTTCAACAATAGATTTATTCTTTCTCCATAGCATGTATAAATAAAATCTAACAATGACATACCTCAAATATTCTCATGACTAAACAAATGGCTATGCTAGTCTACCCAATAGGAATAAATACAATACAAATTTCATGCTCATGACCGTAAATTACTTTCTCAAAATCTGCAAATTACATTGAGCCATGTTGTTGATGTATTGTGGAGCTTGTATAAATCTCATAGGGATGGGGTCCCAACAGTTATCTTTTAGGATATGTGAAAAAGGCTAGGTTCTTTGGGTTCATATCTTAGTTTGGCTTTATTATCTTGTCTAAAGTTTTTGGAAATGAAAGTGAACTCATCATAAGTTTTGGAACATGCCAAAAGAACAATTTTAGTCATTGGAGTTAAATTTTGTTAAAAAATTTGTCGAATTATGTTAGATGTCATCAATACCAATAAAATGGTGACACGTGTCATTTTTGATTAAAAAATATATAAATATATTAAACTAAAAATTAATTATCTCTTTTTTAAAAAAAAATGGAAATGGGTGGCTGCTAGTTGGGCAGCCATTGGCGGAGGCGGCTGCCACCTCCGGCCACCTCAAGGCACAAGCCACCCCAAAGGTGGGGTGGCCTTACAGCGACCCTATACTTGGGGCTATCCTAGCCAATGGGGGTGGCGGCCCACTCGCCACCCGGATGTGGCGGTGGGCCACTTAAGGTGGCTTTATAATATTTGGGAGGTCTTTTCAAAATGCGTGGTAGTTCAAATCCAAAATGAAGTTATTCATTTTCATATATATTGTTTCCAAAAAAAAAAAAAAAAAAAAAAAAAACTAAAAACACCAAATAAAGTGGCCCTTTTCATTTTAGCGCAATAATATACAGTAAATGGAGTATCAATGTCGAAGTATAATTACAAATAAATGATAGTTGTTTTGTTCCGCTCAATAATTCTGGAAAGTGATGCCACAAGCAATATTAGATAATTTAGATTCCACCTGGCACCACCAGATCGAGGTAAGGATCATAAGAGGAATTGGATGCCACAGGGAAATGAAAATGGCCACGTTAGATGTGTTGGACTTCTTTCGAATCTAATTTCAAGTAGCGCCCAAATAAATATGCATGCATGGTTGATTTTTTATGACTTGTTTGTCATTTTTTCGGTGGTCGTTGGTTCTATTTTGAATTTGAAATTTAATCATAATTTAATATTGAATACTTTTTTATGAACTTGTCTCCCAAATACATTAGGTAAAATAAAAACTTGGTGAAATCACTCAACAACATTCCTCACGAAGAATTTATCTGATATATTATTGTTATGTTATGCCTAAAGCATCATCATTATGAAGTTGAAACCCATATTAGGATGTGTTAGAATATGATTAAATGATTAAATTTATCTCTTTTTATCAACTTAAGCTTTTGAGATAATCGATAATTTAACATTGTATTAGAGTCAAAGGTCCTAAATTAAACTTGACCACTTTATTTACCTTACATTTCAATTAAAAATTTCATGTATAGATTTCGTCCATTAAATAAAGTTTGAGCCCACATATGAGAAAGAGTGTTAAAATATAATTAAATGATTAAATTTATTTATCCCTATCGACTTAAACTTTTGAAAGAAAGTTGTAATTTAAAAGGATGCTGACAAGAGAACTATATTTGTGAGCCAATGAGGATGGTGGTTCAGTTGAAGATCTAGTCACTTATTTGGTTAAAGGAATAATTAAGGATTATGCAGGACCATCCAAAGGAGAGTCAGATGGCGATGGAGGGCATTGTATCTGTGGGGTGGATTCTGGCGCTTGTGTTGGTAGGAAGCAGAAGTACTTTCAGGAGTTGGAGTAGGAACCAGAGCTAGCGGTGTCACTGAAGAAGCTGGTGGTTTTGCTTAGTTGTTTCTTCCACTTATTAGCCTGCTTGTAAACTTTCCTCTTGTATTTTCTTAAGTTTTCTGCAATTATTGTAAAGAGCTCTTAGCTCCTTTGATTATAAATATAAGAACAACTTATTGTTTTGGTTAATGCAACCAAAACAGAGTTTCTCAAAATCTTCTTTCAAGCACATCACGGTTTGGGGCATACTGGAAAACTGTGAATTTAATTGAAATCATAACAAGTAGAATCATGTTTATATAGAAATAAAGTGCTTGTCGGTATATAAAATTGAGTCTGGTGGCTGTATCCCACCCACCGTTTTAGCTAATCACAGAGAAATGATTTGATGGGTTTTCAGTTTGAGCTAATCACAGGAATCGTGCATATATACAGGTAGAGTAGAGGAAAAGGAAAGAACCCTCTGAGAATGAAAATAAGCTGTTTAGTTGTGTTTGGTCTTTGGAGTTGGTTCAAGTATCATGAAGATATGGCAATGACAGACCAACTAACCCTCCTCTCTCTCTCTCTCCTTCGTCTGCTACCATTTACCAAAAGTAACCCAACCTCAATACCCATGTCAGATTCAGAGTTTTCCAAGCTCAAATCTTTGGAAAAAAAAAAAGAAGAAGAAATGTGTTATGTGGGTAAAGCTACAAAGATCTTCTTCATCTTCATTGTCACGGTGTTGGTGGTTCTTGGTCTTGTTCTGGGATTTGGGCTTCTCCGCCATACCCTCCAGAAGACCCACAAATGCACTGGCGACTCTTGCCACTCTTCTTCATCTTCTCCTCCGGTGGCCTTCCCCAACCCCAGCTTTGCCCCACCAAATCCACCTAACCCATATCCATGCGCTGACCCTAACATCTCCAACCAGCCCAGTCCATCTAACCCAAACCCAAGCCCAAGCTCATCTCCACCTGAATCTTACCCACCTCCGTCAGTTGCGCCACTGCCAATTAATCAGCCGAGTCCGGTGATGGTGACACCTGGCCCTGTGCATGGTTAGCTGCATTTTTTATTTTGTCTAGAGTTTTATTATGGCATTATTTTGCATTAGATAATTCTGATTAATTTGTATTCTTTTTACGGTTAAATAATTGGTAATTCTTAGTTGAGTTTGAAATATAGGACAATGTGGGTTGATTGATTGGTGGGGTGTTCCTACTTCTAGTTTTGCAACGGTGGATCTGGTTTTTGGGTTTGTAGAATCTATTTGTTGGTACAATCATTGATACCATCAGTGGATTTACAGAGTTATCCCAGCAATTCCATTCTATTTTTGTGCAATGAATATTGTTTTCACTTTAAAACCTAAAACTAACATTTCAAAACAAAAAATAACATCATATAATCTCCCAAAATAGAAAATCAGCATTTAATCAAAAACTTTAATTAACATCAAAACTCAACAACTCAACAATAAAGAATAAAATCTGGGATTAATTAATGCTTACCTCCATGGAGTTTCTTCAAGCTTTTCTCCACCGCCTTACTCTATTTTCCTCTTTCATAAAATTTTCCATAAAATCAATTTAAAAAGAATCGCTAAGCCCGGGGATTCACACCATTCCTAGAAGCCAAATCAACTTTTAAACCAAACTTTTTTTCTAAAATGAAATTTAGAAATTAAATGTTCAAAGCGTAAATATTGTCTGTAAATCATGAATATTGACCTTTTTATTTTCTATTCAAACAAGAAAACGGAAAAGCAGGAGAATGGATATTGACCATTCTAACCAAGGCCTAATTAGGTGGGCCACCTGCATTGGGCTGAAGTACGGGCCATGTTGATGGAATGGGTGTTGTGAATTAAAGAAACAAAGAAATCCAACTTATACACAAAAATTACAAACATGGCCTTATAAGGCCATGTTTAATTAATATTTTCCTTAGTTATACACATAACCCTAAAAGTTTAATTTTTGGGAATGGACCATACTAAATATTTGGGGGTATTAAGTGGCACCTTCTTTTCTAAATCGAACCACTTTTATATGGCTTTAAAATGGGTCATAAATTGAAGGTGATGGAGATACTCAACAACATTGCAAGTAGAATCAAATTTGGCTTTCTTGAGCACCCTACAAAGACACAATTTGAGCATAGGAAGGAGAAGATACACATTGTTTGTAGTTGTGAAGAAGTTATTGGGAGAAATTTGAAAGGAAGACTATTAAAAGTCGTTGGATTTTAATAGGATATTGAAGGGTTCCATTATGTCCATAGTTGGGATTGGTTGACAAGGCAAAACTCCTTTGCTGATGTGTTCAATGACAAGGAGGTCCAAAGTCGGTTTAATCTAAAACTTTGGGGTGTCTCTCGGTTTTTGGCGTGAAAACTATTGTTCAAAAGATCATAGAATGTGCAATTGAAAGGAGACCCAAAAGCAATGAGATGGATTTGTTGCAACGTCAACTTAGAAATTTATGGGGCGATATTTACTTGTTTTAGGCGATGTATGGAATGAGGATATTGAAAGATGGTCTAGTTTGAAAAAACTACCGATGATTGGCAAGCGGGGAAGCAAAGTTTTGTTTACTAACGTAGTGAAAAAGTTCAAAGTTTATAGGTAAAGATTCCTTTGTTTCTTTTGGGAGGTCTATCTGAAAGTAATTCTTGGGATTTATTTAAGAAAATGGCATTTGAAGACGGAGAAGAGCCAAAAGAATCCAAAGATAGTAAAAATCGGAAAGGAAATCGTACAAAAGTGTGCACAAGTTCCTCTTGCTATAAGGAGCATAGGGAGTCTATTATACTTCAAAAATTCAGAGGATGATTGGTTATACTTTGAAAACAATGAACTTTACAAAATAACTCAACAAGACAATGATATTTTCCCGATACTTAAAGTTGAGTTATGATCATCTCCCATTACGTACACTTGAAGCAATACTTTGCTTTTTGTTCGTTGTTTCCAAAACATTATGAAATTGAAGTGCGGTTGTTGATTCAGCTATGGATAGCTTAAGGCTTTATTCATTCATCAAATAGAACTAGTCGTCTTGAAGATGTTGGTCACGAGTATTTTTTGGATTTGCTGTGGAGGTCATTTTTCCAAGACATAAAATGAATGAATATGGTGATATAGAAACATGCAAATGCATGACCTTATTCATGATCTTGCAATCAATAACAATGAATGAGTGCATAATTTTAGATCCCTTGCTCAAGGCACACAAAATGAGAATGCTTCTTTTGCTATTTCCAACAACGTCTAGCCATAAGCCAATCTATGATACACTTATTTCAAGTTTTAAATGCTTACGGCTTTTAATTTGAGTCAATCAAATATTCAATATGTATGTATTCCATTGGCAAGTTAAAACATCTAAAATTTCTTGACCTTTCTTGGAATGAAGATATCAAGCTACTCCGTCTTCTATAACTAAATTGTAAAATTTGCAAACACTAAGACTTGACTTTTGTAGTGGGCTTAAAATTGCCAAAAGACACTAAAAATTGATCGACCTTAGGCATCTTGCACTTTATAAGTGTAGGAGCTTGACTCATATGCGGATGGGTGAGAAAGTTAACCGCTCTCCAAACATTGTGATGTACAGTATAGGGAAGAAAGAAGAAAAGTTATTTTCCAAAGCAAAAGGATGGGCTAGATGGTCGGATGGTTTACATGAATTGCGAGAGAACTACATCAAGGGTTTAGAGCACTTGAGATCTTCTCCGTGAAAGCCAAGGCTGCACACTTGGAGAAAAGCGACACCTTAAAATCCTGAAATTAGAGTGGGACCCGAAGCTTGTGACTATAATGGTAAGGCAGCGCAAATGATGAACAGCTCTTTAACACCTTCAACCCACCACAATTTGAAACAATTAATTGTAAATGGGTATGCAGGTGTCGGTTACCTTTGGATGTCCTCGCTCCAATTTGGTTTCTATTTTCATATCTGTTTTAAAAATGGTGCAGTGTATCCCACCATTGAAACAATTCCCTTCTCTCAAGATTCTTAGTCTTTTCAACCTAAGTGTTTTGGGTACATAAGCAATGATGGTAGTGATGTGTCCTCTTCTTCCCTCCAACGTCTCGGGCTTGAGAAATTGCCTTACTTGAGGTGATGGTGGACGCGTGTAAAAATCATGGTATTCCATTAGATTTATTTCCTTGCCTCTTCTTAAAGTATCATTGATTGCCCTATTATGTCACCAACAGTCAGTACTCAATAACATTGCAAATGATGATCATGGGGAATCATCGTCATCACTTTTCTACTCATTGTATGGAATGGATCTGTAGCCTAATGCAGCAATTATTCCTCGGGTTTTTAAGTCACCAATTTGTGGTAATTTTCTTCTTCTTGTTGTTCATCTTGTTTTACTCTGTCAAGCTTTTTATATGATATATGATTTCATATGTGGAACCAAGCGTTGGGTGGAACAAACAAGGGTTTAAGAATAGACTCATTATCAAACCTTGCCCACAATCAGATTTGCAAAAAGCTCTCAATTATCCACTATTGTTTCCTGTCTTTCACTTCAAGAGCATTCTCACGGGTCTAATATCTTGCTTCTTTTTCTTTTATGTTTTTAAATATTTCTTGTGTTTCCTCATGTGGAAGGTCCATTTGATTTGTAATTTCAAAACTTGGATTTTAAAAGGTGTGATTTTGAAAATGCAATTAAACATAAAGTAGATCATGATTTGAAAATGCAATTTTTAACATTTTCAAAACCTAATTCTTTATAAACACATTCACAAATGATGCATCTTTTGTAATTTTGTTTAAAATTTGCACCGTCTTTGTAAAATTGGAGCCAAGCGGTAGTATTAGGTATTGGGTAAAAACATGATAGACCAAGAAAGTCTTTCACATCCCAAATTTTCTTATAAACTCAATAAAAATTTGGGCAACCTGGGTTTCTCATAATCAAATGCAGATTTAGAATTCTTTTTTATTATTCTTGAAGTCTATCAACAACTCACTCTATTCATGGATTGATTTGACCTTTTTACTATTTTCATTGGAAAATTTTGAGTTATTGTTGAGTTTATTATTTGGTATTTTGATGGTCGGAGAGGCGTGCATAAAAATCATCAATTTATGAAGTGGATGTGAGAATCAGGGAATTTCTAGAATATTCTCGGATATGTTTTGAGCACTTTCATGATGAGGAAGATCGGGTGAGTAAATGGTGCAAGCATGACAATGAGTGGCGTGTGAAGGGGACATTCAATTGACCATACTAATTTGAATTTTTAAATACTATTCGCCTACAATTTGTTGAGCAACTTTTATCGGTTAGAACTTAAAAGACATGATCAAAAATCCTAGCTGTCCTTAAATTCCACCTAACAAGTATTTTGCATTTGGAGTTTCTTCCACTTGCTTGAAAGCATTTTAATCCCAAAACGGTTGAGAATGCTTGCTTGTCTTCACGTGAAATTGGTTCTTTGTGCTCCAAAGTTTGGCGGAATTGAAGATCATGTTTACCAACCACTCTTTTATGTGTCTCATGTTAGGCAATTGTTGATTAGTCCTTGCCTTTGCATATATTCTTCGCAATTTATATTCATGGTTTTATATCTAAATAGGCTTTTAAAAAGTCAGCGACATGTAATGGATACGTAAGTGGACTTTTTTACTTGATTGTAAGTGGACCACTGTAGATAATGTTTTTAATATCAATATTTATTTGCGGGAAAGCTACGGATGATATATTGTGTATGCGTTTGGAAAATTCAACTTTGGGCCAAGTTGCTCAATTTCTTCTGTGGTGGACTATCGATAGCGAGTAATATTGCATTACTTGCAAATTTTAAAATGATAAAAGGTACATACTTTTATTTTTAATTCATTTTCCCTCCTAATCATTTATTGATGACATAAGTTTTTACATTTGAGTTTAATGGGTGAAAATTATCGGATCTATAATTTGTTGGAACCAACCGAAAAAATTGAGTCCAAAATCATTATTTTTTCTTAATTTTTTCTTTTGTAAGTTGTGAAGGTGTCTTTGAGTCCATTTTGTGGTAGGTGACCTGGACAATAGGCAAGTTTACCCCATGTGATCAATATGATATTGTTTCTCTCCTTTGCTGTTGCCTAGAAGCGGCTTAAGCTATTGATTCTTATTCTTGACTTTTTATTGTTGACATTCATACATCTCTAACCTACATGCTTGTTAAACTTCTATGCTTTTATAAGTACTTGCATGGATAGTTGCACTTTTATTTCTTGTAGGTACACATTTTGTGTTCAATCGATGTATGATTGGTTAGATATAGTACTCAATGTGTGTACCAGGAGGTTTTAAGGTCCATAATAAGCGATGGAAAGAGAGTGCTATATATGGCTGCCATTCTTCTTGTCTTTTCTTTCTAATTTCTATAATCTAAATTTAGTGATTATTTTCTTGTGGTTTTATTAGGAAAAGTGAATTCCTACCTTCTTCTCCTTTTATCAATTTTTTCCCTAAACCTTGGTTCTTTGGCGAACAAAGAATTGCATGCAATTGAAAGGTTCTTCTTGCTTATATTGCAAAATTGTTGAATGTGTTTTTCTCCATCATGAACGGTTTGTGAGGAACTACCACTTGAAGATGAAAGCATCAGGTTTATTTTGATGAAAATAAATCAAAAATTTTCCCATGCCATTGACTAGGTGTGTTGTGCCTTCACCGCTTTTTAAAAACATTGTCTTTTGGTGAATGTGTTAATCATGAACTCTTGCAGCCATATCCTGTTCTTCATGAGAAGCCGGCCCGTAGGAAACTTGTAAGGTTCAAGCGGAACCACAGTCGATTCACACACACCCGTTGATGTTAGTTTTCTAATTTTGCAACAATGGGTTGTTGGTTTTGGGAGATTATGTTGCTCACATCAAATTCACAGTTTTGCTAATGCCAAATGGTTCGAATAGAGTCACATCTCAACCCTGCGGGGGCAGCCCACAAAGAAAGATGATCCTGAAATCAAGGCCTTGCTAGCCTTGGGCACCATGAAAAAAAGAAAGGTAAGGCGGAACATGATAATTGGTAAACTAGAACTATATTATCCTCGGTTATGTAATGGAATTCTTATTTGTTGGGATTATTTGTGTGTTGCGGTAAAGGTTGACAAAGCTAAGGAATCAACAAGGCCGAGCCTATGGATCCAACAACAAATGGTTTTCCCATCCCAAGATTGAGTTTTTTTTTTTTTTTGGTTTCATTTTCAACCCCTAGTGAAACCGACCAAAATTTTGGGACCCGAATGTGGTGATGAAAGTGATAAGGCTATTGCAAATGATGAACAATTCTGCAAAACCTTACCGGACCTAAATTTGAAATTATTATCTATATTTGGGTATCCGGTGTCGGGTTAGCTAATTGGGTGTCCTCCTCGAATTTGAAATCTATTTTCTTATTGGTTTGTAAATGGTTTCAACATATCCCACCATTGGGCCGATTTCCTTTTAAATCTCTCTTAAAAACTTGGTGGTTGGAGTACATAAGTAATGATGGTAGTGACGTGTCCTCTTCTCCCAAAATTCTCACACTTGTTAATTTGCCAAAGTTGAAGGGATGGTGGAGGGGAGGAAAACAATTGATGAGCATCCTCTTCCATTATTCCCATCATTTCCTTGCCTTTCTCATTTATGCATCGATAATTTCCCTATGGCGTAGAGGTGTGCCTCTTTGTCGTTTGACAATTGATGAGTGTCCTCGCTTGGAGGAAAGATGTGAGCAGAGAATGGGAAGGATTGGCCAAAGATTGCTCACGTCCCAAATTAACTTTGAAAGGCGGAGATGGTAATCGTATAGAATGGAGCATAAGCCAAACTTGCCAAATTTATCGGAGTTTTTAAGTCATCAATTAGACAATAATTTTCTTCTTCATTTTACTCTATGAGGCTTTTGATATATATCATATTTGATTTCATATGCAGGAACAATTGAAGGTTTTCTGAATAGACACTTCTTCAAACCTTCCGACAATCGATTTGTACAAAGCTCTAACTTTTACAATATTGTTTCCTCCTTTCACTTCAATGGCATTTCTAGTATTGTTTTCTTTTCCTTTTTAAAATATTTATTGTGTTTCCATTTGTGTTTCCAGTAGCATCATGTTTTAGGTAAAGACTTATAATAGATCGGAAGTCAATCCCATCCCAAATTTTGATAAAACTTTAATACAAATTTTGCATTCTTGTGTTAGGATTTTTCGGTGTCAAACGTAGATTCTGTTGAATGAGCGGATGAAATTTACATAGAGATGAAAAACAAAACAAAATCTACTAGAACTTGATTTTCACTCCAAAGCTGCGTTGAGGATCGATGTGGCGCCTCTTTTGTTGATCTCTTAAAAGGGCATCTTGATATTGTGGTTGGAAAACCACAATAACATTTAGGCATTTATCCGATTTCTATATTTTTTAAAAAATGTGTTTGATAGCTTTGTTTGGATTAGAAGCACGATGTTCATTTTATTTTATGATTATGCAGGAAGGAACAAGAGCTTTGAATATATTAAAGCAGAGCTTTGAATACTAACATAGAGATACTTTGGAATATGCATATCACCCACTAATTTCATTTTTCGTAAGTTGTCTTGTTTTCCTCATTATATCATCTTCTCCATATATGTGAATTTGAACTTTTCAATTCAGCAAAAGAAACCTATAAAATTGCATGCAATTACTTTTATCTTTATAAATATATAATTGGTATATATCTTGAACTTTATAATTTATGACAGTATGTCAACTTCTTTTTCTAAAATTTTCCATGATATTAATTAACACTTGACCAAAGAGTCAAAAGACAACGCTTGCGGTTTACTTTCAGCATTACTTTGTACCTTCAATTGCTTTAACACATGGCCTTAGTTGTTGCATTTCTGATTGATGTAACACTTCCCTTCACGGAACTTAAATTTTTCTTTAATAGGTGAGGCTCAACACATGGCCTTGCATCATCAACGAGTTTAATAGTGGAGACTAGCAGGGTTTGGTTTAAATTTTTTTAAAATTGGGGGGTTTTTTTTGGGAAAATTTTGGGAAAAAATTTTTGGGGTTTTTTGGGGAAGGGTTTTTTGGGGGGTTTGGGGTTTTAAAAGGGGCCCTTGGGGGTTTTTTAAAAAATTTTTGAAAAAAAAATTTTTTTTTTTTGGGGGAAAATTTTTTTTGGGGGAATAAAAAACCCAAAAAAATTTTTTTTTTAAAAATTTTAAATTTAAAAGGGGGGGAATAAAACCCCAAAAAATTTTTTTTTTGGGAAAAAAAAAAAAATTTTAAACCTTTTTTTTAAAAAAACTTTTTTTTTAAAAAAAATTTTTTTTTTTTTTGGGGTTTTTTTGGGTTTTTTAAATTGGAAAAAAATTTTTAATTTTTTAAAAATTTTTTTAAAATTTTAATTTTTTTTTAAAAAAAAAAAAAGGAAATTTTTTTCCTTTTGGGTTTTTTTTTTTTTTTTAAAAAACCCCTTAAAAAAAAATTTTTTTTTTTCCCGGGTTTTTTAAAACCCAAATTTTTTTTTTTTTTTTTTTTTTTTGGAAAATTTTTTAAAATTTTTGTTTGGGCCAATTTTTTTCCCCCCGGAAAAATTTTGGGGGGAAATTTAAATTTTAATTTTTAAAAAAACCCCCTTTTTTTTCAAAAGGTTGGCCCGGGGGCCCAAAAAACCCGGGTTTTTTTTTTTTTTTTTTTTTAAAAAATTTTTTTGGGGGGTAAAAATTTTTTTTTAAGGGTTTTTTTAAAAAAACCCCTTTTTTTGGGGGGAAAAAAAAATTTTGGAAAAAGGGGAAATTCTTTTTCCAAAAAAAAAAAAAATTTTGGGGGGGTTTTTTAAAAAAAAATTTTCCCAATTTGGTTTTCCCCAAATTTTTTTTTTTTTAAAAAAAAAAAAAACAAAATTTTTTTTTTTTTTAAAAATTTTCCAAAAAAATTTTTTTTGGGGTTTTTCAAATTTGGTCCCTTTTTTTTTTGGGGGGGTTTTTTCCCAATTTTAATTTTTTTTGTTTTTTGGCCCCGTTTTTTTTTTTTTTTTTAAAAAAAAAAATTTGGGGTTTTTAAATTTTTTTTTTTTTTTTTTTTTTATTAAAAGGTTTAAAAAAAAAAAGGGGGAAAAAAAATTTTTTTTTTAAAAAGGGAAAAAAAAAGGGTTTTTGGTTTTTTTTTTAAAAGGAAAAAAAAAAACCCCAAAAATTTTTTTAAAAAAAAATTAAACCCCTTTATTTTTTTTAAATAAAAATTTTAAAAAAATTTTTTTTTTTTTTTTTTTTTAAATTGTTTTGGGGCCCCTTTTTTGGGGGAAAATTTTTGGGGTTTTTTTTTTTGGGAAAAATTTTTTCCCCCTTTTTTGGGGTTTAAAAAAAAATTTTTTTTTTTTTTTTTTTTTTTTAAAAAAAATTTTTTTTTGGGAAATTTTTTTTTTTTTTTTTTTTTTTTTTTTGGGTAAAAAAAAAAAAAAAAAAAAAGCCAAAATTTAAAAATTCCCCGGGGGAAAAGGAAAAAAAGAAAAAAAAAAAAAGGGGAAATTTAAAATTTTTTTTTTTTTTTTTTTTAAAAAATTTTTTTTTTTTTTTAAAAATTATATAGGATAAGGTCAAAAGAAGAACAGACAGCAATTCTCAGTATCAAATTCTTCTAACATAACATAACAGGCAGCAGTTCTCAAACACTTAGTTTGGCTGCACCTTTGTGATATTGTTAGCACAAGGGCTGCTGTTATCAAGTTCAATCTCTCTATTTATAACAATTTCCACTAAGATGAATTATTGACCCAGGATTTTGGAGTTTACGAGGGAATTAATTGAATTAATTGGTGGCTGAAAGAGATGATCATCTGCCATGAACGCCAATGGTAGGGATTGATCCAAGAAGAAAGCATATCTTATTCTAAACTGTCAGAATTGGTGACTTGTTTTCATCAACCTTACCGTGGGCCCCACAGCAGTATGGCATCCCATATTGTTGACTTGTGCTTTCTCTCTCACACGTGCATTTGGCTTCTCCATCAATTGAGCTTCTTCTAGAAGCTTTGAGAAAAGGCTGGTTTTGTTTTATTATTGAAGCCATTCAGTCATCAAGAAGGAGGAGAGGGCAGCAGCAACTTTAGCAAGAAAAAAGAGAGAAAGAAGAAAAGAAAAGCTTGCCGAGAGAGAGAGACTTGTGTGCTGTAGAGAAAAAGAGATACACCATTTTTCTTCATTTTGATCTCACTTTTGGAGTGCTGAAATGCTTAGAGAATTTTAGATAATATTTTTCTCTTTTGTATCTAATTCTCTTTTGAGTGAGATTGGGGTGTATTGGGGCTTTTGGGTTTAAGTGGTTTTGTTTGTACAATTCTTTGTACTCCACTTTTTGTTAGTAAATTTCTCCTGGATCGTCTCCGTCAATGGATGTAAGCTTGTTAAGCCGAACCACTTAAATCTTGGTGTCTTGTGTAGTTGTGTTATTTTTCTATTATGCACTTTTCTACTTTTTTGGCGACATTGGATTTCCATTTGTCACAACAAACTGGTATCGAGCTCGGGTATTTATTTTGCGGGATGGCTACTACAAAATTTGAAGTAGAGAAGTTTGATGGTCGAATAGTTTAGTCTTTGGCGCATCAAGATGCGAGCTTTATTCGACAACAAGGTTTGGCGAAGATTTTGGATGGTGAGGTGCCATCAACATCATCAACGAGAGAAGCGAAGGAACTTGAAGAAAAAGCTCACAGTGCAATTTTGTTGTCTCTTTCGGATGGAGTTTTAAGAGAAGTTGCCGATGAAGAAAGCAGCTGGACTTTGGAAGAAAGTTGGAGAGCTTGTACATGAAGAAATCCCTCACTAACCGATTGTATTTGAAGCAACGGTTATATACCCTCAAGATGAAAGAAGGTATGCCTCTTTGTAATCATCTTGATGATTTTAATAGAATTATTTTGGATCTGAAAAATGTTGATATTAAAGTAGATGATGATGATCAAACCACGATTTTGTTATGTTCACTACGGGATGCCTTTGATAATTTTGTTAATTCAATGTTGTCAGGTAGAGATACTATCTCCTTAGCTGATATTAAATCTGCTTTAAATTCTATGAAGTTGAGGACAAGATTGAATAGTAAAGGTAGTGATAATGCAGTAGGGTTTATTTGTTAAGGTCGTTTAGAAAATTCTTCTAATTTTAGAGTCGATCCGTGAGAGGATTCGGGTAAAAGTAAATCAAGGCGCGATCACATCCGGTCAAAGAAGAAAGTAAAGTGTTACTCTGTAAAAATATGGGCATTATAAATCCGAGTGTCGAAGTTGAAAAATAAAGAGGAATGTGACAGCAAAGTTCCTCTTACGTGGTGGTGTTGTCAAAGGAAATTCTAAGGGTTTAGACCTTGTCCTTGCAGTTACCGTTTCTAATGATCGTTCTAACGACAAATGGGTCCTTGATACTGCTTGTACATTTCATATGTCCCCTAAAAGGGATTGGTTTACTACCTATGATTGATCAATGGTGGTTCGGTCTTGATGGGAAATAATGTCTTTGCAAGATTGTTGGTATTGGTACAATCAATTAGGATGCATGATGGGATTGTAAGGACTTTGTGAATGTTCGACATATACCAAATTTGAAGAAAAATCTTATTTCATTGGGCACTTTGGACTCCCTTGGATACAAGTATTCTGGTGAAGGTGGAGTCATTCGGGTTAGCAAAGGCTCATTGGTTATAATGAAAGGTAATAAGGTTGATGGCCTCTACTTTCTTCAAGGTAGTATGGTAATAGGTTCAGCTGCTGTGTCTTCTTCAAATGATCGATTTAGACACTACCGGGTTATGGCATATGCGGTTGGGTCATATGAGTGAGAGGGTATGACAATCTGAGCAAACGAGGTTTGCTTTGTGATAAGCAGGATCTCTTGACTTTTGTGAGCATTGTGTGTTGGAAGCAGTCAGAGTGAAGTTCGATCTGGCATCCAGAACAAATGGTACATTGGATTATATCCATTCAGATCTATGGGGTCCCTCTCAGGTTCCATCAAAGGGTGGTGCTCGATACTTTGTTACATTTATTGATGATTATTCGAGAAAAGTCTGGGTGTATTTTTTGAAGAAGAAAAGTGATGTGTTTGTCACTTTCAAGCAATGGAAGACATTAATTGAGAATCGTGGAAAGAAAATCAAGCGACTTAAATGCGGACAACGGCATGGAATTTTGTGGTGGTGAATTTAATAAATTCTACAAGGATGAAGGCATCGCTAGACATCGCACAGTTAGTCATACTCCACAGCAAAATGGGGTAGCTGGGCGGATGAACAGGACTCTCTTGGAGAGAGCGCGTTGCTTACTTTCAAATGTTGGGTTGTCTAGAGATTTTTGGGCGAGCGATCAATACTGCTTGCTATTTGGTCAACCGTTCTCCATCAATAGCCATTGATTGTAAAACTCCTTATGAGGTATGGTCTCGTACTCCTGCTGATTATTCTTTTTTAAAAACTTTTAGTTGTCCTGCTTCTTGTCATGTGAATGATGGTAAGCTTGAGCCTAGGTCAAATAAATGTATATTTCTAGGCTATGCGGATGGGGTGAAGGGATATAGATTGTGGTGTTCTGATCCTAAATCACCTAAGTTTATAATCGATAGAGATGTTGTATTTGATGAATCGCCATGCTTCATCCGAGAAAAGAGTCTATTGTTTCGCAAGAAAGGAGCGGGGTTCTAGCAAGGAGGTGGAGCTTGGTGGAGGCTTCACGGAGGTGCGAGATAACACTAAAGATCGGCACTTACGATGTTCATGATTCTAGTTCTGATGATGATGATCCACAAGAAGAGCAAGAGACCAGTATTGCGGCTGGTAGACAGAGGAGGCAGATTAGGCCACCTCAGAGATATGGCTATGCAGATTTGGTAGCATATGCACTTACTGTGGCAGAGGACACTACAGTCCAGGAGCCTTCCACTTACTCAGAAGCCGTCACAAGTAGTGAGTCTGCTCAATGGGTTGTTGCCATGAATGAGGAGATTGAGTCTCTTCATAAGAACCAAACATGGGAATTGGTGAAATTGCCTAAAGGCGCTAAAACTATTGGTTGCAAATGGATCTTCAAGAAAGAGGAAGGAATCCCAGGTGTTGAAGATGCAAGGTTCAAGGCACGTTTGGTAGCAAAGGGCTATAGTCAGAGAGAAAGTATGGACTTCAATGAAGTTTTCTCTCCTGTTGTGAGACATAGTTCTATTCGTGTTTTGCTTGCCATGGTTGCTCTAAATGATGGAACTTGAGCAACTTGATGTGAACGCATTTGCATGGTGAGCTTGAGGAAACCATTTACATGCATCAGCCAGAAGGGTTCATTGCTGAAGGTAAAGAAGATCATGTTTGTTAGTTGAGGAGGTCATTGTATGGTTTAAAACAATCTCCAAGACAGTGGTACAAGCGCTTTGATAGCTTTATGATAAGATATGGTTACACAAGAAGTAGCTATGACATGTGTGTATTACAGAACAATTGTCGATGGTTCTTTTGTTTATTTGTTACTCTATGTGGATGACATGCTTATTCTTGCTAAAAGTGTGTTGGAGATTAAGAGATTGAAATCTATGTTGAGTGATGAGTTTGAAATGAAGGATTTGGGTACTGCAAAGAAAATCCTTGGTATGGAGATTCACAAGGATAGAAAAGCGGGAAAGTTGTACTTGTCACAAAAAAAAGTACATTGAGAAAGTACTTGAGCGCTTTGGTATGCATAATTCTAAACTAGTGAGTACTCCACTTGCAGCTCATTTCGGACTTTCAACGGTCTGCGCCACGAGTGAGGAGGAGGAGCGGTTCATGTCGCATGTTCCCTACTCGGTCGATTGGAAGCATCATGTATGCTATGGTGTGCACTCGTCTAGATATTTCAGCGATCGAGTGTTGTTAGTCGCTACATGGCGAATCGGGCAAGGTTCATGGCGAGGATGAAATGGATACTTTGTTATTTACTGGGCTCTCGAGATGTTGGTTTGGTCTATGATAAAGGCAATGGTATCGGTTCGATGTCACTTTGGTTATGTTGATTCAGTTATCTTTGGTGATTTGGATAAAAGAAGGTCTCCGAGGTTTTGTTTTCACTCTCTCGGGGTGTGCCATTAGTTGGAAAGCGACTTTCTGATCAACAATTGCTTTGTCCACTACGGAGGCGAGTATATGGCGCAGCGAAGGCGATGAAAGAAGCAATTTGGCTCGAGAGGTTTGGTCGATGATCCGGTTTGCGACAAGATGAGTCGTTGTATTTTGTGATAGCAGGCGCAATACATTTGACCAAAAATCAAATGTATCATGAGGACCAAACACATTGATGTCGGATATCGTTTTCTTGGGAGGTTATGACACAAGGTGATATCATAGTGAAGAAAATTGCTACGGCGGAAAATCCAGCGGACATGTTGACTAAGCCACTTCCGATCCTCAAGTTCAAGCATTGCTTGGGCTTGATTGGTGTTGTCGTTTGTAATTACCCTTAGGGGTGTTGGAGGAGCGTCTTGAGGAGATTTGAGTTGAAAACTTGATGAAATTCAAGTCAAGGTGGAGATTTGTCGGAATTGGTGACTTGTTTTCATCAACCTTACCGTGGGCCCCACAGATATGGCATCCCATATTGTTGACTTGTGCTTTCTCTCTACACGTGCATTTGGCTTCTCCATCTATTGAGCTTCTTCTAGAAGCTTTGAGAAAAGGTTGGCTTTGTTTTATTATTGAAGCCATTCGGTCATCAAGAAGGAGGAGAGACAAGCAACTTTAGCAAGAAAAAGAGGAAAGAAGAAAAGAAAAGCTTGCCGAGAGAGAGAGACTTGTGTCTGTAGAAAAAGAGATACCCCATTTTTCTTCATTTTGATCTCACTTTTGGAGTGCTGAAATGCTTAGAGAATTTTGGAGAATATTTTTTTCTTTTGTATCTAATTCTCTTTTGAGTGAGATTGAGGTGTATTGGGACTTTTGGGTTTGAGTAGTTTTGTTTGTACTACTCTTTGTACTCCACTTGTTGTTAGTAAATTTCTCTGGATCGTCTCAGCCGGTGGATGTAGGCTTATAGCCGAACCACTTAAATCTTGGTGTCTTGTGTGATTGTTTTATTTTTCTGTTATGCACTTTTCTACTTCTTTGGTGACATTGGATTTGCATTTGTCACAACATAAACCTTGTGAATCATTCAGTTTATGGTGTGACTTTCATTAATCTTATTCCAACTATTTAGATTAATATGATTTTGATTGTCATGGAGAATATTTTTAATGTCAATATTTCTTTGTAGGAAAGCTATGTAATAGATAGTTGGGCTTGATAGCTTGGGCTTGATAAATGGTATATAAACCAAAAGTCAATAGAAGTCCATTATTGAAGAGCTTGTACCTTCTGGAATATGTAGTTTGTAGTTCTTGATAGCTTGTAGTTGATATTTTAGCCTAGTTTTGTAAGAGGTGATGAAACTCAATTGATCCTTATCTGTAATTGCTTCTGCTCAATTCCATTTTTAATCCATTGTTTTTCATATCATTCAATCATCCATCCTTAATCCATACAAAAGTCCTAAATCGAACAGGTGTGTTACAAGCTATGGCTGAAATATTGTGTGCAGAAAAATCAGCCTTTTGAGCGAGTTTGCTCCATTCCTTCCTATGGTGGATTATCCATAGCGAGTGGTAAAAATTTTGATGATTTTGGCTCTATACTATGTTGAATTATCATTGTTCCAAAAATTTAAGCTTTTGAGATAACCGTAATTTAACATGGTATCGAAAAATCATCGACGACCACTATGTCAATTTACTTCCATTTAAATTAAATATTTTACATATTGGGCCTTACCTATTTAAGGGTTTGGGCTCATATATTGTGAGGGTGATAAAGTATGATTAAGTGATTAAAATTACCTCTTTCTCATTAAGCTTTTGAAACAAATGATTTAATATGGTATTAAAGCCAAATGTCATGGGATCAAACATTGACTACATCAATTCACCTCTATTTAAATTAAATATTTTATGTGTAGATTGCTTAAAATTGAGCACACCAAGTTTGGTATTAAGCCATATAAGACAAGGAGACAAAGCAACCGCTACACTATAACTGCTAGTAATAGTAAAATAACGGCTACTAATAGGAAATAAACGGCTAGTAACAGTTGGCCCAGCAGGAGCAGCATCAACTGGAGCACCTTTGTCGCCGCTCACTCGTACCCCAGCAGGTCAAGTTCTCTCTCTCCTGCTCTCTGTCTCTCTAGTTTGGTTAAGAGCAGAGACTATGATTCATTGCTAAAAGACAAGGAGAAGAAAAGAGGTAAAAAAAAGAAGAAAAATAAATAAATGGAAGTGGGAGACATGCGTGAGTTATGGGAGAAAGGAGAGAGTGAGTGGTTGTGGGGCTGCTGCAGAAGAAAATGAGAAAAAGAAAAAATATATATATAATAAGAATTAAGTGGGTTGGTCGCAATGATATCGGGAAATAATGCGAGGAGAGATTAGCCGAAAAAAATAAAATAAAATAAGTGCTGTCGTGGCCCGTGGGAGAAAAGAAAGAAAAAGAGGAGAAAAGACAAGGAGACAAAAGGTGGTGGAGCTAGGCGTGGAAAAATTGAGGAAGAAAAATAAAAGTGAGAAGTGATGGTGTCGGCAGAAAGAAAGAGAAAGAAAGGATAATAAGGAAAGTGGTATGCGTTTTTCCTAAAGGTAAAAGACAAGGAGCAGAAAAAACGAAAGAAAGAGAGAAAAAAAAAAAAAATGAAAAGCCATATATCTCACTTTTGTTAGTTTGCCGTTTAGTTATTTTTAACTATCCTTGATATTTGCAGCGAAACTTCTTTAAGATCTACGTTACTGGTTATAGGCTAAAATTGTCATAATTCTAATATATTTGAAGGCTAATGTCCAAAATTATGGGTTATCGGCTAAAATTGATGGAGTCGAATTAAAGGATTAAAGGTCAAAGTTCAATTATGGGCTATTGGCTAAAATTGCGGAGTTCGAATTGAATTTTTGAAGGCCAAAATTCAAATGGGCTATCGACTAAAATTGTCGGGGCCAAGTTAAATTTGAAGGCCACAATTGTCAAGCAATTGAATTTTTGAAGGCCAAAGTTCAAATCGAGCTATCAACTAAAATTGTAATCCCTAATATTTCTTAGTGTTTCTTCCTCTCTCCCTCCTTCTCAATAATTAGTAAACTTCCATATTTTGTTCATTTTACTTGTAAGGCAAGTGTTTTTCTTTTATTAAGTTTTTATGTAATTATTTGAGTTAATTACCTTTTCACATCAACATACAATATAATGCATTGTCAATTTGCTCTCATAAATTGTTAAAATTATCATTATCAGACAACCATTTTCTTTCAAAAACCATTCCGTCGATCAACCACGTTAGAAAACTTGAAATGACTCAAATACAACTTTATATACAAAAATTACATATAATACCCTTAAAATTAATTTTCTTCCAAAAAATTAATTTATATTTTTGTTTTAATTTTTATTTGAGAGTATTTATGTCCTAATGATTTAACGTCTAAAGAGAATATTCCATTCAATTTGAGGTTGGTGCGGAATGAAGGTTGGAAAAAATAATGTAGTCTGATGGGGTCGGACAATAATTTAAATAGTTCATGGGGCAAAATTGACAATGCATTATAAGTGAAGAGGAAAAGTAATTACTCCTAATTGTATTCAACTGCTTCAGTGTTTGTATCTTAGGGTCCGAGGTAAATAGGTTCAACATCTATGTATAGACAGTATAGTGAATTAGTGATGACTAGAACTTGTTCTGGATTTCTGCTCATCTTGTGTACAATTAAATAAGCATTTATGATGGCTGCTATAGTATATGCTTTATTACTTCGAAAAATGCTACATTGTTTCAACAAATAGGAATTCCAGGTACATTGATTCAATAACGATCCACCTCGAAAACTTGCTTGGATGACAGATGTGGCCAATGTCATAATGGCATAATCTCAACAGACTCGATTATTGCAATGCATATGGATCCGCTCGGGAGAGGCTGTGTTTGATAGAATATTTTGAATATTTTCTCATTTTTGGGTTAATCTTGAGCTTTGGGTATTAATTTTGGATATTATTTCTTTCTGCTTTTGGTTGATTTTGGGTGGGTGACCGAATGGGCAGTGCTTTGTTTTAATTGGTTGTCTTGGAGTTTTATATATTTATATAATTAAAGAAATTCGTCCATCTTAACTTAAAAAAATATAAATTAAAAATAAAAAATTAAAAATTGGTTTGCTTTTTGTTAATTGGTTTCAAGTTCAGAGTATCCAAAAGGTCCAACTTCCGAGCCAACTTTTAACGTGCAAATAATTTTTCGTATTTAAATTTCAACACAGCCGTTTGATGGGCACAATATATATAGTGTATATTTTATACGCTTAATTCATACTTTATTAGAATTATTTTATATTTTATTTAGTATTATTATGTTGATTTTTATATTTTGTAGATATTTCAGGAGTTTGGCTACAACTCTGCAATTTCTGTTTAACATTTGCTATGAGAGCAAGCCAAGCTAAGCAAAGCCAAGAGTTAAAGACAAATTAAAGGAATCGTGAAAAATAAAGAAATGAAAAGTGGATGGAAAGAGTAAGTAAAGGAAATAAGGATAAAGACAATGAGAGAGGAAGGAGAAGAGAATAACAAATGGAGAAAAGAAGCATGCGTTGATTAATGGGGATGGGGTAGACAACACTACCGCATATATGCGGTAGTTTTGAATATAGACGTTTTAATTTTGATTATGGAAGCTTTAATTATTTGAGAAAATTGATTGGACTTTCATATATCAATCTAAATTGTTATATTTGAGATAGTATAAAGATATTTCCTTTCAAAAAGAGAAATGATAATAGGCACTATATATAGATTTTAATTAGGAAAACTTCTTTGCACCTTGAACTACTACACTTTTTGACATACCCTCTTAAACTTCAAAACCTCTCACTTTGCCTCATTGAACTTTCAATTTCTATCACATTGCCCTCCTCTGTTAGTTTTCACCGTTAAACTTAAGCGGTTCGTATTTTTATGCTCATTATACCTCATCAATCCACTTGAAATTTCAAAAACATCCACAAACTCAGATTTCGACCTCACCCAAAATGCGTCATTTTGATCATTAATTTTAAAAATAAAATAAATTAAAGAGAGAGAGAGAGAAAATGGGGTGGCCCCCCTTGCCAAAATGGGGTGGGCGGCATGGCTGGTCTAGTGGTGGACAAACCACCCCCATGGCCAAGAAGTGGTCGGCCACCCGCAAAGCAAAATAAATAAAAAAATTGAAAATGGGTTTTGGGCCGTGGGGTTGGCAGACCACCCCTAAAGGCCTAGGGTGGTTTGGCCACCTACAGTATGGTTGGACAAACCACCCCATGGCAAGGGTGCCAAGGGTGGTTCGCCCACCAAAGGCCAAACCCATTTTCACCATTTGGGGTTTTGGCCTTTTGGGTGGCGGACCACCCACCACAAGTGGTTCGTCCACTCCCATACCAGCCATGGGGTGGCTCCAGTGCCTAGATTTTCTTTTTCTTTTTTGTTTTTGTTTTTTTAAAAAATTAATGCCCAAAACGATGTCGTTTTGGGCTAAGGGATAGTCATGTAGTTTTAGCCAAAAATTGTAGTTTTGGGGTGATGGTATAATGGGCATAAAAATCAAACGAATTTGATTTTAGCGTTGAAAACTAATAGAGGAGAGAAAGTGAGAGTTTTGAAAGTCGGGAGGGCAAAGTGAGAGAGTTTTGAAAGTTCAGCACCAATCAAATTATGACATGTATTATCTATAATAAAAAAATTATAAGTATTAAAAAAATACAATTGTGAGTGGGGTCAAGCCACCCCTTTGGCCAAATGGAGGCGGGTGGTTCGGCCCGACCAGGTTGAAGAGTGTTTGAATATATATCTAAGCATTGATTTGGAATGGTTTCGCCATCCCTTTCAAATTGTCAAAAGTGCTAAAAATTAGTAGAGTTTCATAATGCAATACAGAGCTAAAAGAAAAAAAAATAGAAGCCGAGATGAAAAAATAAATAAAAAAAAAAACCTAGATAAAGTGGTTAAAGCAAATTCATTTCACACAGTTCATAAACCAAATTTTAGTAAATACTTATTCCCTCATTTCAGAAAAATTGAAACTTTTATATCTACATGTTGCAATGATCAGAGATATCTAGCTTCTTTTTCTAAGGTAATCTTTAGTAGAAAAGCAGAACTGGATCAAGCTTGTTTGTCAAGTAAACCTTTTAAAATTGACAAGTACTAATTGGAAACTGTTACTAACAAATGTCTCTGCTCCTTTTTGTTCCTTTGAGGTTGATCTATGGGGAATCTTCTCAGTGGTTCCTCTCCTTTTGCCAAGGAGTACTGCTCTCTTTTGCAACAATTAGCCTGTGATATCAATAACGACCCACCTCGAAAACTTGCTTAAATGACAAACGTGACCAATGTCATAATGGCATAACCCAATAGACTCGATCTATTGTAGTGCATATGGGTGGCTCGCCTTTGATCAAGTCTGTAACATACGCAGCCATCAGTGTAGCTTGTCTACAATTATTGGTGCTGAGCTCTCAATGTGATCAATTCCATGTTCATGATCTGTATATGACTCTATCTTCTCTAAATCGTGCAAATTACACTGAGCCACGTTGTTGATGTATTGTGGAACTTGTACAAATCTCACAGGGAAGGGATCCCTACTGTGTTGAGTCGAAATTATATTTAGAACCTATGAAAAAGGCTAGGTTCTTCAAGTTGATATCTTAGTTTCCCTTTGTTTCCCTGTCCAATGTTTTCTACCAAAATTAATGAGATTTTGCATTTTGTATTCCATTTATTTTTTAATGTATGATGTTTAATGGTAACCTTTATGTTTATAATTAACTAGGATGTAGCGACGAAACTAGGATGTTTATTTAAAGCGGATCGAAACATGCTTTATATATATAGATTATTATTGTAATAATGAGATAATTAAAGAGAAAAAATTATTAATTGTGATAGCAAAGCAGATGATTGAAACTCCAAAGATGTATAACTGTTCAAGCAATTATTCAAAATTTAAAGCAATGTAGGCCAGGACAACTCAGACAACTCAGACAACAAAAATAAAAAAATAAAATACACATTTCTTGATAGTGGGAGAGGTCCATTGGTGGCGATATAAAGACTTGTTTACAAGTCGTCTCTCCTTTGTTTCTTTGTCTTTTTCATTCCTTTTGTTTCCTTGTCTTTTTCTTTCTCATTTTTTTTTTTTCCCTGGTAAAGAGAGCTTTGGATTCCGTTGGTTACTTGAATGTGGCCAATAATGGTGGACTCCACTCAGTGACTTAGTGAGGAATCAAAGAAAAGCAAAGAGAAAGCTCACACAGAGTCTTCATTGTGGACGACTCCACTCCGTGATTTGACAAGGACCTCTAATGGCATGTGAAACTTCAGAGTGCGTGCTATGTCATTCAACCCTTCTTTGTTTATCCTTTCTTTTCCTCTTTCTTTTGCATTATTTGACAATAATTTATTCTCATAGCGCTATTAATCTTATACAGACATTAAGTACAAAAAATAAATGAGTGGCTTAGCTAATCTTAATTAATGAATGGAATACATTTTTCAAAGGGTTAACTTAAATACATTTTGCTCCTATGGTTTAACAAATTTATTTTTGTATGGTTTAGTTTTTATCATAAGAGGTATTTGTGGTTTATATAAAAGAAAATGGTAAGCCGTTTAAATTCGTCAAAATTTGATGGAAAGCCACTGCACCATTAAGAAATTGACACGTGTCCATATACCTAGCTAAAAATAACATAATAATAATAATTTTTAAAAATTAAAAACATTAAAAAGTTATATTTAATTGATTTTTTTAAAAAAAAATATTGGGGTGGTGACCACCCCAATATTTAAGGTTTTTTTTTTTTTTTCAATGGGTTTGAAAAAATAATAATATGATTTTTAAGTAATTTTGATTCAATTCCAATTTTTGAATGTATTTACCCAAACTAAGGAATAGAAATAGTTGTTCTATTCAACACTCTTCTATTCTTAGTAGTAGTTATTCATTTTCCATTCGACTAACATTCCAGAACCAAACAACGCTTAAGAGTCTGAAATTTATACCTTGTGTAGGGCGATTTATAGGTTGAAGAATGAGGTAATTTTGAATTGGATCTTCTTTCTTGAATTGACTTGTGAGTCCTTTGGATTTGTGCTCCTACTCCAATATTTTAGATTTTGAGTATGACTCTTTACCCAAATTCTCTCAATAGAACTACACCTAGATTATATGTCCTGCTATTAATTAATAGCTTTGTGAGACTATCATTGGCCTTAAGACCCAATATCTGATGGGTTTGTAGTGCAAAATTATTCCCAACATAGCCAATATGGAACAAAGTTTTTTCCTACACTTCAAAACTTTGGTTTTTCTTTTAAAATATTTTTATTGACTTGAAAGGCGTAAATATTTTAATTAAATGCATATAAATTTTTAGATATAATATATTTTACAATTATTTAAAATAAATAAATAAATAATTATTTATTTTATTTTAAATAAATCTAAAAATGTCTCTCAATATTTCTCTAGAAATTTAACAGCCTTATTACCTGCATGTTCTTGGGAGATTCATGCTTGCAATGTAGGCTAATGATGCAATAAGAAGCTGATAAAAATAATAATAATAATAATAATAATAAAATTTGAGTATTTCGAAGTGGAAATTAACGTGTATACATGCTTCCATTTACGCAAAGTGGTGGGATGGTCAGCATGGACCAACAAATCCGCCTACATGTAGTAAAGAGAGAACGGATCCCATACACCTCTGTATCATCAATAATTCCCTCAAGATCGGTTTACTTGACTCACCACCCACAACCCACAAATGGCTGAAATAGTTCTCTATGACACTGCTGGGAGCATCATTAGGAGTTTGGGCTCTCTTGCTCTCAAGAGATTGGAGTGTTATGGGGTTTCAAAGATGAGCTTCGAAAGCTAGGGGACACCGTTTCCACCATCCAAGCTGTGCTTTTGGACTCGGAGAGAAGCAGGCCCATAACCATGCGATCAAAGATTGGCTTCGAAAGTTCAAGGATGCCATGTACGACGCCGACGACTTGCTGGATGACTACTCCACTCAACTTCTACGCCGACAACTGATGACACGGGATAAGAAGATGGCAAAACAGGTAAATTCTTCATTAATGTGCACATGATGTTGTCTGTCACTAAAGCATTCCCAGACCTGCATACAAATATTTATCACAACACATGCCAAAGCAAATATATATCATTTTACGTAGTTTAAAATTTCTCAACAACAACAATAATTTGTTCATTATAATGTTAAACCCAACTATTGAACGGTATGGAAATTCTAATCTCAAGATAATTTCATCATAAACCCAATTATTGCTTATATATATATATATATAAAGCAATAATCACTTAAATTGACATGCATTTAGAAGTGGCAAAGTACAAATTACCTCGATAGTCAATATGCTAAAAGTTAGCGACAACTATTACAACCTGACCAGTAAGGTTTAGCGAAATTATCCTATACTAGGCATAAATTGTGATTAAAATTGTTCCTAAGTTACTTGACCTTTCAAACCTTCCCTCTATTATTAGAGATGTTTTATTCTTAGAAATAAGTTAAAGCGTAACCAAAGTTTCTTTTCTTTTCTCTTTATTAAAAATATTTTTAATGCTTATTTCTTTTTGTACCTTGGTCCGAACATAAACTTTTCTTTTTCCTTAAAATGTATCATATTATAGGAGCTCATTCTATTAATATTTTCATAACTTTCGAATAAATAAACGAAAGTAGGGTTAATCTTGAAATTTCACTAAAAAAGTGGTTTAGTTTTCTTCCAAAATTCTCAAAATTGTTTTTATGGCGGCTTGGGTAAGAAATGGCCCATTTGAACCTCCTCCTAACTAGGTAAACCAGATAAGGCCCACAACTCACTAAATGGACCTAAATTAGAGCACTACACTTTGGTCACTTGGCCCATTGGCCCACAACACATATATCTAAGGTTTTTAACTCGACGAAATTTGGATCAAATACCCACCTAAACATGCCATGGACTGAAAGTTTAATTTCCAGATTTAACCCAAAGCTCTTCTTGATGCCATATTTGAGAAATTACTTATTTTCTTGATATAGTCTTAACACCGCTTGACACGGTTATGTTTAGAAGTTTTTACCACTCAAATGAGCCATTGAAAAGAGGTTTTGGCTATAAAAGTTTCTGGTTTTTGGCTTTAGGTATTAGATCCTATGTCTATTTCATGAATGAACATCATTATAATAAACGTCATTTTAATTTAAAGGACAATTTTTTCTTCCAAAAAGATCAACACATCTTGTATACATAGACTTAAATAGCTTTCTTTTTATAAACTATCATCTTACAAAATTATGAATGAAACATTAAATTATGCCCATCATTAGGGATAAGACTATGCCATGGATTAGTCCATTAGGTTAAGAAATTAATTATCTCTTATAATCTCTTTTAGGGTCTTTGATCCAATTTTTATTAAGTTCACTAGGGCCAATAACATTGGTTCATATATCTAAAGCCCAAGACATTGGGCCAAAACTCGTACTAACTTATATCAAATATGGGATGTTATAGTAACAATGTTTTCATGTATCATTTTGACATATATAGATGCTTTTATATTCCATTGTTTTGTATGTTTTCTTTATCCTTACAACTGCTATAAATAGAGTCTTACCCAAAACAGTCTCATTTGTAAGAGTACTAACCATATGCAAAAAATGTACGGTTAATTAAGTTGCGACATCTTTCCAAGGAGCAAATGGTGTCTAGAAAAAGTTACATAATTAATTATCGCCCCCATTATAAACCCAACTATTCAATGGTAGGGAATTCTAAAACTATCACAGTGAGAGGATTGGAATGGGTGGTTGTAAATAAAACAACCAAAAAAAAAAAAACTCTAACTTAAACTTACAACAATTACAAACATGACCTTCATATTTTCCTTAGTTACACATGTAGCCCAAAAATGTTTAACTTTTAAATGGACCATACTAAATATTTGGGAGTATTACAGTCGCATCTTCTTTTCCAAATCAAACCAGCTTGTATATGGCTTTAAAATGGGTCATAGGATCAAGGCAATTAGGGTGAGACTGGATGAAATTGCAAGCGATAGGATCAAATTGGCTTCAATGAGCACACACACCGACCAGTTTGAGCATATGAAAAGACAAGATACACACTCATTTGTACATGGGGAAGATGTCATTGGGAGAGAGGATGATAAGGAGTCTATTAAAAGCTATTCTTCGATCCCAATATGAATGAGAAGAATGTTTCCATAATTCCCATAGTTGGGATTGGTGGACAAGGAAAGACCACGCTTGCGCAGTATGTGTACAACGACGAGGAGGTTCGAAGACATTTTGACCTGAGGATGTGGGCATGTGTCTCTGATCCTTTTGACGTGAAAGCTATCATTGTAAAGCTCATAGAATCTACGACCAAGGAGAGACCTAAAAGCCTTGAGATGGATCCATTGCAAAGTGAGCTTCGAGCAAAAATTGATGGGAAGCGATATTTACTTGTTTTAGACGATGTGTGGAATGAGAATCGTGGTACATGGTCCAACTTGGAAAAGTTGTTAGTGGGTGGCCTAAGAGGAAGCAAGGTTTTGATTACTACACGTAGCGAAAAGGTTGCAAAGATTACAGGTACAGTTTCACCATATCCTTTAAGAGGTTTATCTGAAAACAGTTCTTGGAATTTATTTAAGAAAATGTCATTTAAAGACGGGGAAGAGCCAAATAATCCAAAGCTAGTAGAAATTGGAAGGGAGATCATACAAAAGTGTGCACAAGTTCCTCTTGCTATAAGGAGCATTGGGAGTCTATTATATTTCAAAAATTCAGAAAATGATTGGTTGTACTTTAAAAACCATGAACTTTACAAAATAACTCAACAAGAAAATGATATTTTCCAATACTTAAGTTGAGTTATGATCATCTCCCATCACACTTGAAGCAATGTTTTGCCTTACATTGTTGTTTCCAAAGATTATGAAATTGAAATGGAGGTGTTGATTCAGTTATGGATAGCTCAAGGCTTTCTTCATTCATCATATGGAAATAGACATCTTGAAGATCTTGGTCGCGAATATTTTATGGATTTGCTTTGGAGGTCGTTTTCCAAGACGTACAAAGAAATATAGTTGGTGAAATAGGAAAGTGCAAAATGCATGACCTTATTCACGATCTTGCCTGATCGATGTGGTGAGAGTGCACAATTTTATATCCAGATAAAGAAAAAGTAGTTGGAAAAACTCGTCATGTGGCATTTCATTCTCTAGATTCATTACGGATATTCTGCTTTTTTAAGCCTAACAAAATGAGAACACTTCTACGCATTTCAATACTTCCAGGATTTCATGATGTGTTTAACTCGAACAATGCGGTACTTGAGTTGAATACGCCAGTCTCTAATACACTTATTTCAAGCTTTAAATGCTTGCGTGCTTTGAATTTGAGTCGGTCGAGTATTCAAAAAGTGCCGAATTCCATTGGCAAGTTAGAGCATTTAAGATTTCTAGATTTGTCTAGGAATGAAGATATCAAACTACTCTGCTTCTCTAACTAAATTGCAGAATGCGAACACTAAGACTTGAGTTTTGTCGTGGGCTTAAGAATTGCCGAAGAGACTGAAACTTAATCAACCTTAGGCATCTTGGGCTAGAAGGGTGTGATAGCTTGACTCATATGCCTCATGGAGGAAAATTGATTGCTCTCCAAACATTGTCGCTATACATTTTAGGAAGAAAAAGTTTTCTTTCCAAGCCAAAGGGTGGGCTAGGGAGTTGGATGGTTTAGATGAGTTGAGAGGACTTATTAATCAAGGGTTTAGAGCATTGAGATATTCTCCATCAAAAGCAAAGGCTGCAAACTTGGAGAAAGCAACATCTTGATGGTGATGTTAGAGTGGGACCGAACCTAGTGATGAAAGTGATAAGGCAATTGCAAATGATGAACAACTATTGCAAAACCTTGGCCGCACCTAAATTTGAAATTATCTATAGTGGGTATGCGGTGTGAGGTTATCTAGTTGGGTGTCCTCGCTCTCAAATTTAACTTCTATTCTAATATCGATTGTAAATGGCTTCAACATATCCCACCATTGGACCGATTCCCTTTTCTCGTCTTTTTCTTACTAACTTAAATGAGTTGGAGTATATAAGCAATGATGGTATGCGTGTGTCCTCTTCTCCCCTCAAATTTCTAGCACTGCTAATTTGCCAAAGTTGAGGATGGCTAAACGAGGAAGCAGATCATCTTCCATTATTCCCTTCATTTCCTTCCTTTCTTTTTATGTATACAAAATTGCCCTATGATGTCTCTAACAACACCCTCCTCTCCCTCTCCCTTTCCAATCTCTCCAAATTGAAGTATCTTTATCTTATAAATTAGAGCAACTTGAATATCGCCACTAGAGTGGCTACGAACCTCACTTCTCTTGAGACCACGGGATTTTGGATTGTCGTCAAATGAGAATATCAATTTCTCCACTCTTTCAACATCTCACCTCACTTGAAAATCATCTATTCTTTCGTTGCAAGAACTTACCACAATGAGAATGAAGATGGCGCATGGCCTTGGACCTACAAGATTTGGTCATCTATCTATCATTGGTTCCAAATTTGGTTTCTCTCCCAAGAGAGCTTAGAGATGTTACCACTCTGCAGGGCTTCAAATTATGGTTTGCCTAGTTTGGTGTCTTTACCGGAGTGGATGCGATCTCACTTCACTTGGAGCTTGAAGTTGTAAATTGTCAAGTTAATATCACGCTGAAGGTATCGCGCCTCACCTCTTTACGTCGTTTGACAATTGTGGAGTGTCCTTGCTTGGAGGAAAGATGTGAACAAGGAATGAGGATTGGCCAAGATTGCTCACGTCCCAAACTTTCGTAAGCGGCGATGGTAATCTCAAAGAATGGATAAGCCGAATTCGCCAATATCTTGAGTTTTTAAGTCATCGATTAGACAATAATTTTCTTCTTCTTGTTGTTTTATCTTTATTTTACTCTGTGCTTTTGATATATATCTTATTTGATTTCATATGCAGGAAGCATTTAGTTTCACGTATGGGCGCTTCTTGAGACAATCGATTTGGGCAAAGCTCAAACATTTGATATTTTTCCTATCTTTCTTCAATGGCATTTCTAGTGTTTTCTTCTTTTAGTTTTCATCATTTCTTTCGTTTCCATTTGAAATTTAAATTCTACAAAAGGTAACATCACGTATTAGGTAAAGACTTATAATTAATAGATGAGGAAGTCAATCCCATCCCAAATTTTCACAAAAATTTAATACAAATTTGCATTCTTGTGTTAGGATTTTCTCGATGTCAAATGTAGATTCATTGAACGAATGGATAAAATTTACATTTTATTATTTTCATTGAAAATGTTTGGGTTATAGTTGAATTTATTATTTTGTTTTTGATGAAAGCAGCAATTTATGAAATGGGTTGTGGGAATCATGTGGATATTTCTACAATCTGTTTGGATAAGACAAATCCATTTCTTCAAAGAGACTTGGTATAATTGAGTTTCTCTCTTTTATCTAATGGTGGAATTGTATTAGTGATGTATACCAATGTTAAATGTCAAATGCTATTCCTTCTTCCTTATTTCACTTGGACACAATTGAAGCAATTGAAGCATTTTGATTTATGATTTTAGAGAATTTCTGATTTATCGGTTTCATATCAGATACAATTGAAGCTCGCATACATGGATTTAAGATTTGGAGCCAACTCGAAACTTTTTCACTCTGCAGCTAAGCATTAAGTTGAGAAGTCAATTTGAGATGGAAAAATTAAGAAAAATCTATATGATTCCTAGAATATCATCTTAAGGTTTGGTCTTTTAATTATCTTCTCAAAGATCATAAGTCTTGAAAGTCAGAAAGTAGATATTAGCCTTGGGTGGATGCAGGCGTTTGTGAAAAGGGTGCTCCATGTCAATTGCCGAAAAAGAGACAATTCCTCTTATACGTGCTGGCTCAGTAACTTTTATTTGTCTTTGCCCACTGTCCCATGTTCCATTTCCTCTTGCCTTGGAATTGTGCCCTTTTCACTTAACTCACTCCTTCCTTGATCGAAAAATATCATTTCTATGAGGCCAAGAAGGGAGCTTTAAAATGAAGCTCTTCTTTTTTCCCTTTTGAAGGAAACAGGAAAGAGGTGGGAGCTGGAGTTGGGCTCAAGAGTTGTTTGGGTATTTTCCGGTTTCTATATGATTTTTAAATGTGTTTGATGGCTTTTTGGATTAGAAACCGATCTTGATATTTAAATCTGGACATGCACAACTAGTGTTTGAATATTAGGGGTTATTATCCATTTTGTTAATGTAGAATATTTGGGTATCTTATGATTATTGGGTAGATTTAAGATTTATTCTTATACTCTGAATGCATGATACCTTATGTCCGTTGATGAGATAATATGTATTGGAAATCCATTTATATTTTATGCCTTCCTCTGTTATTAGATGAACAAGAAAAATGGGAACAACTTTGTGATTTTGAATGGAGTATGTGATAGTTACATAATTTTGAAAAAATTGACATAAATGCAGTCACAACCGACGACAAATTGTTGATCATGTTTTCCCATCTTCTTGAGAGGATGTTTCAAATTTGGCTCCATTGATTAGTCCTGTTTATTGATCAAATATTCTCCTCTTTTTCCATGTGGTGCCATGGTTGAGGCTTATTCAATAGAAAGTATAATTTGTCTGATGGGGATCAATCGAGTTTTCATGGCTATGATCTAGTTAGCTTAACCAACTTCAATTTCATGTGCTTTTGTAACTTTACAAAGTTGAGCAGAAGTTTGTGACTTTGTTCTGCAGCTTGATGTGATATTGCAACTCGGATACAAGTGAAGGAAGATGGATCTAAGAGGAGGTTTGCTACTTATGATTAAGTTGTCCTTTAGCTTATAATTTGTTCTTCATTTTATGTTTCTCTTGTGGACCGAAGGAGGTCATACTTTGAATGAAGTTCGATAATTGTTTGCAAAGAATGGGTGCATTGATCTATCGTTTATTATGCATTTTCTCTCCAATTTACAGCTTACTTTATATAGAGACATGATAGACTGGATTATTGGTAGAAATCATCAATATTATTGATTTCAACATTGATGTGGAATCAGCGAGTGTGTGATATGCTTTCTCTCTCTCTCTCCCTCTCTCTATGTGTTTAAAATCCTCTGTTTAAATGCCGTGATCGCTATTGGATAAAAGACTTATGATAGACGGGAAGTCAAACCCATCCCAAATTTTCATAGAAACTCAATAAATTTTTGCATAACTTTTAGTATTCTCATAATCAAATGCATATTTAGAGATATTCTTTTTAATTATTATTCTTGAGTCATTGTTGATGGATTGATTTTACCTTTTACTTTTCATTGGAAAATTGAGTTATTGTTGAGTTTATTATTTGGTTTTGATGGTCGTGAGAGACTTGCATAAAAATCATCAATTGATGAAGTGGATGTAAGAATCATTGGGGATTTCTACAATATTCAGGATATTAGCCTCACTTGTACTCAAACCAATGGAAACTATATAGAGCACTTTCATGATGAGGAAGATTGGGTGAGTAAATGGTGCAAGCATCTTGAGAGCACTGTGAAAGGGACATTCAATTAACCATATTATTTTGAATTTTTAAATACTATGCTACAATTTGTTGAGCAACTTTTATTAGCATTTAGAACTTAAAAGACATGATCAAAAATCCTAGCTGTCATAAATGCCACCTAACAAGTATTTTGCATTTTGGGTTTCCACTTGCTTGAAAGTTTAATCCCAAAAGCGGTGAGAATGCTTGCTTGTCTTCAAGTGAAATCGAGTTGTTTCTTTATTGGAATTGAAGATCATGTTAGCCATCCACTCTGTTTATGTGTCTCTTGTTAGTCACGGTGCTCATATTGATCTCAATTGTTGTAAAATGCGAATATCCATGTCTCCCCTCTTTCAACATCTCACCTCACGTGAAAATCATCTATTCTTGTTGCAAGGAACTTATCGACAATGAGCGAAGATGGCACAGGATGCCTTGGACCTACAAGATTTGGTCATCTATCTATAATAGATGTTCCAAATTGGTTTCTCAAAGAGAGCTTAGAGATGTTACCACTCTCCAAGGGCTTCAAATTATATCTCACTTTTGGAGTGCTGAAATGCTTAGAGAATTTTGGAGAATATTTTTTCTTTTGTATCTAATTCTCTTTTGAGTGAGATTGAGTGTATTGGGACTTTTGGGTTTGAGTAGTTTTGTTTGTACTACTCTTTGTACTCCACTTGTTGTTAGTAAATTTCTCCTGGATCGTCTCACTTGATGGATGTAGGCATTAAGCCGAACCACTTAAATCTTGGTGTCTTGTGTGATTGTTTTATTTTTCTGTTATGCACTTTTCTACTTCTTTGGTGACATTGGATTTGCATTTGTCACAACATAAACCTTGAATCATTAGTTTATGTGTGACTTTCATTAATCTTATTCCAACTATTTAGATTAATATGATTTTGATTGTCATGGAGAATATTTTTAATGTCAATATTTCTTTGTAGGAAAGCTATGTAATAGATAGTTGGGCTTGATAGCTTGGGCTTGATAAATGGTATATAAACCAAAAGTCAATAGAAGTCCATTATTGAAGAGCTTGTACCTTCTGGAATATGTAGTTTGTAGTTCTTGATAGCTTGTAGTTGATATTTTAGCCTAGTTTTGTAAGAGGTGATGAAACTCAATTGATCCTTATCTGTAATTGCTTCTGCTCAATTCCATTTTTAATCCATTGTTTTTCATATCATTCAATCATCCATCCTTAATCCATACAAAAGTCCTAAATCGAACAGGTGTGTTACAAGCTATGGCTGAAATATTGTGTGCAGAAAAATCAGCCTTTTGAGCGAGTTTGCTCCATTCCTTCCTATGGTGGATTATCCATAGCGAGTGGTAAAAATTTTGATGATTTTGGCTCTATACTATGTTGAATTATCATTGTTCCAAAAATTTAAGCTTTTGAGATAACCGTAATTTAACATGGTATCGAAAAATCATCGACGACCACTATGTCAATTTACTTCCATTTAAATTAAATATTTTACATATTGGGCCTTACCTATTTAAGGGTTTGGGCTCATATATTGTGAGGGTGATAAAGTATGATTAAGTGATTAAAATTACCTCTTTCTCATTAAGCTTTTGAAACAAATGATTTAATATGGTATTAAAGCCAAATGTCATGGGATCAAACATTGACTACATCAATTCACCTCTATTTAAATTAAATATTTTATGTGTAGATTGCTTAAAATTGAGCACACCAAGTTTGGTATTAAGCCATATAAGACAAGGAGACAAAGCAACCGCTACACTATAACTGCTAGTAATAGTAAAATAACGGCTACTAATAGGAAATAAACGGCTAGTAACAGTTGGCCCAGCAGGAGCAGCATCAACTGGAGCACCTTTGTCGCCGCTCACTCGTACCCCAGCAGGTCAAGTTCTCTCTCTCCTGCTCTCTGTCTCTCTAGTTTGGTTAAGAGCAGAGACTATGATTCATTGCTAAAAGACAAGGAGAAGAAAAGAGGTAAAAAAAAGAAGAAAAATAAATAAATGGAAGTGGGAGACATGCGTGAGTTATGGGAGAAAGGAGAGAGTGAGTGGTTGTGGGGCTGCTGCAGAAGAAAATGAGAAAAAGAAAAAATATATATATAATAAGAATTAAGTGGGTTGGTCGCAATGATATCGGGAAATAATGCGAGGAGAGATTAGCCGAAAAAAATAAAATAAAATAAGTGCTGTCGTGGCCCGTGGGAGAAAAGAAAGAAAAAGAGGAGAAAAGACAAGGAGACAAAAGGTGGTGGAGCTAGGCGTGGAAAAATTGAGGAAGAAAAATAAAAGTGAGAAGTGATGGTGTCGGCAGAAAGAAAGAGAAAGAAAGGATAATAAGGAAAGTGGTATGCGTTTTTCCTAAAGGTAAAAGACAAGGAGCAGAAAAAACGAAAGAAAGAGAGAAAAAAAAAAAAAATGAAAAGCCATATATCTCACTTTTGTTAGTTTGCCGTTTAGTTATTTTTAACTATCCTTGATATTTGCAGCGAAACTTCTTTAAGATCTACGTTACTGGTTATAGGCTAAAATTGTCATAATTCTAATATATTTGAAGGCTAATGTCCAAAATTATGGGTTATCGGCTAAAATTGATGGAGTCGAATTAAAGGATTAAAGGTCAAAGTTCAATTATGGGCTATTGGCTAAAATTGCGGAGTTCGAATTGAATTTTTGAAGGCCAAAATTCAAATGGGCTATCGACTAAAATTGTCGGGGCCAAGTTAAATTTGAAGGCCACAATTGTCAAGCAATTGAATTTTTGAAGGCCAAAGTTCAAATCGAGCTATCAACTAAAATTGTAATCCCTAATATTTCTTAGTGTTTCTTCCTCTCTCCCTCCTTCTCAATAATTAGTAAACTTCCATATTTTGTTCATTTTACTTGTAAGGCAAGTGTTTTTCTTTTATTAAGTTTTTATGTAATTATTTGAGTTAATTACCTTTTCACATCAACATACAATATAATGCATTGTCAATTTGCTCTCATAAATTGTTAAAATTATCATTATCAGACAACCATTTTCTTTCAAAAACCATTCCGTCGATCAACCACGTTAGAAAACTTGAAATGACTCAAATACAACTTTATATACAAAAATTACATATAATACCCTTAAAATTAATTTTCTTCCAAAAAATTAATTTATATTTTTGTTTTAATTTTTATTTGAGAGTATTTATGTCCTAATGATTTAACGTCTAAAGAGAATATTCCATTCAATTTGAGGTTGGTGCGGAATGAAGGTTGGAAAAAATAATGTAGTCTGATGGGGTCGGACAATAATTTAAATAGTTCATGGGGCAAAATTGACAATGCATTATAAGTGAAGAGGAAAAGTAATTACTCCTAATTGTATTCAACTGCTTCAGTGTTTGTATCTTAGGGTCCGAGGTAAATAGGTTCAACATCTATGTATAGACAGTATAGTGAATTAGTGATGACTAGAACTTGTTCTGGATTTCTGCTCATCTTGTGTACAATTAAATAAGCATTTATGATGGCTGCTATAGTATATGCTTTATTACTTCGAAAAATGCTACATTGTTTCAACAAATAGGAATTCCAGGTACATTGATTCAATAACGATCCACCTCGAAAACTTGCTTGGATGACAGATGTGGCCAATGTCATAATGGCATAATCTCAACAGACTCGATTATTGCAATGCATATGGATCCGCTCGGGAGAGGCTGTGTTTGATAGAATATTTTGAATATTTTCTCATTTTTGGGTTAATCTTGAGCTTTGGGTATTAATTTTGGATATTATTTCTTTCTGCTTTTGGTTGATTTTGGGTGGGTGACCGAATGGGCAGTGCTTTGTTTTAATTGGTTGTCTTGGAGTTTTATATATTTATATAATTAAAGAAATTCGTCCATCTTAACTTAAAAAAATATAAATTAAAAATAAAAAATTAAAAATTGGTTTGCTTTTTGTTAATTGGTTTCAAGTTCAGAGTATCCAAAAGGTCCAACTTCCGAGCCAACTTTTAACGTGCAAATAATTTTTCGTATTTAAATTTCAACACAGCCGTTTGATGGGCACAATATATATAGTGTATATTTTATACGCTTAATTCATACTTTATTAGAATTATTTTATATTTTATTTAGTATTATTATGTTGATTTTTATATTTTGTAGATATTTCAGGAGTTTGGCTACAACTCTGCAATTTCTGTTTAACATTTGCTATGAGAGCAAGCCAAGCTAAGCAAAGCCAAGAGTTAAAGACAAATTAAAGGAATCGTGAAAAATAAAGAAATGAAAAGTGGATGGAAAGAGTAAGTAAAGGAAATAAGGATAAAGACAATGAGAGAGGAAGGAGAAGAGAATAACAAATGGAGAAAAGAAGCATGCGTTGATTAATGGGGATGGGGTAGACAACACTACCGCATATATGCGGTAGTTTTGAATATAGACGTTTTAATTTTGATTATGGAAGCTTTAATTATTTGAGAAAATTGATTGGACTTTCATATATCAATCTAAATTGTTATATTTGAGATAGTATAAAGATATTTCCTTTCAAAAAGAGAAATGATAATAGGCACTATATATAGATTTTAATTAGGAAAACTTCTTTGCACCTTGAACTACTACACTTTTTGACATACCCTCTTAAACTTCAAAACCTCTCACTTTGCCTCATTGAACTTTCAATTTCTATCACATTGCCCTCCTCTGTTAGTTTTCACCGTTAAACTTAAGCGGTTCGTATTTTTATGCTCATTATACCTCATCAATCCACTTGAAATTTCAAAAACATCCACAAACTCAGATTTCGACCTCACCCAAAATGCGTCATTTTGATCATTAATTTTAAAAATAAAATAAATTAAAGAGAGAGAGAGAGAAAATGGGGTGGCCCCCCTTGCCAAAATGGGGTGGGCGGCATGGCTGGTCTAGTGGTGGACAAACCACCCCCATGGCCAAGAAGTGGTCGGCCACCCGCAAAGCAAAATAAATAAAAAAATTGAAAATGGGTTTTGGGCCGTGGGGTTGGCAGACCACCCCTAAAGGCCTAGGGTGGTTTGGCCACCTACAGTATGGTTGGACAAACCACCCCATGGCAAGGGTGCCAAGGGTGGTTCGCCCACCAAAGGCCAAACCCATTTTCACCATTTGGGGTTTTGGCCTTTTGGGTGGCGGACCACCCACCACAAGTGGTTCGTCCACTCCCATACCAGCCATGGGGTGGCTCCAGTGCCTAGATTTTCTTTTTCTTTTTTGTTTTTGTTTTTTTAAAAAATTAATGCCCAAAACGATGTCGTTTTGGGCTAAGGGATAGTCATGTAGTTTTAGCCAAAAATTGTAGTTTTGGGGTGATGGTATAATGGGCATAAAAATCAAACGAATTTGATTTTAGCGTTGAAAACTAATAGAGGAGAGAAAGTGAGAGTTTTGAAAGTCGGGAGGGCAAAGTGAGAGAGTTTTGAAAGTTCAGCACCAATCAAATTATGACATGTATTATCTATAATAAAAAAATTATAAGTATTAAAAAAATACAATTGTGAGTGGGGTCAAGCCACCCCTTTGGCCAAATGGAGGCGGGTGGTTCGGCCCGACCAGGTTGAAGAGTGTTTGAATATATATCTAAGCATTGATTTGGAATGGTTTCGCCATCCCTTTCAAATTGTCAAAAGTGCTAAAAATTAGTAGAGTTTCATAATGCAATACAGAGCTAAAAGAAAAAAAAATAGAAGCCGAGATGAAAAAATAAATAAAAAAAAAAACCTAGATAAAGTGGTTAAAGCAAATTCATTTCACACAGTTCATAAACCAAATTTTAGTAAATACTTATTCCCTCATTTCAGAAAAATTGAAACTTTTATATCTACATGTTGCAATGATCAGAGATATCTAGCTTCTTTTTCTAAGGTAATCTTTAGTAGAAAAGCAGAACTGGATCAAGCTTGTTTGTCAAGTAAACCTTTTAAAATTGACAAGTACTAATTGGAAACTGTTACTAACAAATGTCTCTGCTCCTTTTTGTTCCTTTGAGGTTGATCTATGGGGAATCTTCTCAGTGGTTCCTCTCCTTTTGCCAAGGAGTACTGCTCTCTTTTGCAACAATTAGCCTGTGATATCAATAACGACCCACCTCGAAAACTTGCTTAAATGACAAACGTGACCAATGTCATAATGGCATAACCCAATAGACTCGATCTATTGTAGTGCATATGGGTGGCTCGCCTTTGATCAAGTCTGTAACATACGCAGCCATCAGTGTAGCTTGTCTACAATTATTGGTGCTGAGCTCTCAATGTGATCAATTCCATGTTCATGATCTGTATATGACTCTATCTTCTCTAAATCGTGCAAATTACACTGAGCCACGTTGTTGATGTATTGTGGAACTTGTACAAATCTCACAGGGAAGGGATCCCTACTGTGTTGAGTCGAAATTATATTTAGAACCTATGAAAAAGGCTAGGTTCTTCAAGTTGATATCTTAGTTTCCCTTTGTTTCCCTGTCCAATGTTTTCTACCAAAATTAATGAGATTTTGCATTTTGTATTCCATTTATTTTTTAATGTATGATGTTTAATGGTAACCTTTATGTTTATAATTAACTAGGATGTAGCGACGAAACTAGGATGTTTATTTAAAGCGGATCGAAACATGCTTTATATATATAGATTATTATTGTAATAATGAGATAATTAAAGAGAAAAAATTATTAATTGTGATAGCAAAGCAGATGATTGAAACTCCAAAGATGTATAACTGTTCAAGCAATTATTCAAAATTTAAAGCAATGTAGGCCAGGACAACTCAGACAACTCAGACAACAAAAATAAAAAAATAAAATACACATTTCTTGATAGTGGGAGAGGTCCATTGGTGGCGATATAAAGACTTGTTTACAAGTCGTCTCTCCTTTGTTTCTTTGTCTTTTTCATTCCTTTTGTTTCCTTGTCTTTTTCTTTCTCATTTTTTTTTTTTCCCTGGTAAAGAGAGCTTTGGATTCCGTTGGTTACTTGAATGTGGCCAATAATGGTGGACTCCACTCAGTGACTTAGTGAGGAATCAAAGAAAAGCAAAGAGAAAGCTCACACAGAGTCTTCATTGTGGACGACTCCACTCCGTGATTTGACAAGGACCTCTAATGGCATGTGAAACTTCAGAGTGCGTGCTATGTCATTCAACCCTTCTTTGTTTATCCTTTCTTTTCCTCTTTCTTTTGCATTATTTGACAATAATTTATTCTCATAGCGCTATTAATCTTATACAGACATTAAGTACAAAAAATAAATGAGTGGCTTAGCTAATCTTAATTAATGAATGGAATACATTTTTCAAAGGGTTAACTTAAATACATTTTGCTCCTATGGTTTAACAAATTTATTTTTGTATGGTTTAGTTTTTATCATAAGAGGTATTTGTGGTTTATATAAAAGAAAATGGTAAGCCGTTTAAATTCGTCAAAATTTGATGGAAAGCCACTGCACCATTAAGAAATTGACACGTGTCCATATACCTAGCTAAAAATAACATAATAATAATAATTTTTAAAAATTAAAAACATTAAAAAGTTATATTTAATTGATTTTTTTAAAAAAAAATATTGGGGTGGTGACCACCCCAATATTTAAGGTTTTTTTTTTTTTTTCAATGGGTTTGAAAAAATAATAATATGATTTTTAAGTAATTTTGATTCAATTCCAATTTTTGAATGTATTTACCCAAACTAAGGAATAGAAATAGTTGTTCTATTCAACACTCTTCTATTCTTAGTAGTAGTTATTCATTTTCCATTCGACTAACATTCCAGAACCAAACAACGCTTAAGAGTCTGAAATTTATACCTTGTGTAGGGCGATTTATAGGTTGAAGAATGAGGTAATTTTGAATTGGATCTTCTTTCTTGAATTGACTTGTGAGTCCTTTGGATTTGTGCTCCTACTCCAATATTTTAGATTTTGAGTATGACTCTTTACCCAAATTCTCTCAATAGAACTACACCTAGATTATATGTCCTGCTATTAATTAATAGCTTTGTGAGACTATCATTGGCCTTAAGACCCAATATCTGATGGGTTTGTAGTGCAAAATTATTCCCAACATAGCCAATATGGAACAAAGTTTTTTCCTACACTTCAAAACTTTGGTTTTTCTTTTAAAATATTTTTATTGACTTGAAAGGCGTAAATATTTTAATTAAATGCATATAAATTTTTAGATATAATATATTTTACAATTATTTAAAATAAATAAATAAATAATTATTTATTTTATTTTAAATAAATCTAAAAATGTCTCTCAATATTTCTCTAGAAATTTAACAGCCTTATTACCTGCATGTTCTTGGGAGATTCATGCTTGCAATGTAGGCTAATGATGCAATAAGAAGCTGATAAAAATAATAATAATAATAATAATAATAAAATTTGAGTATTTCGAAGTGGAAATTAACGTGTATACATGCTTCCATTTACGCAAAGTGGTGGGATGGTCAGCATGGACCAACAAATCCGCCTACATGTAGTAAAGAGAGAACGGATCCCATACACCTCTGTATCATCAATAATTCCCTCAAGATCGGTTTACTTGACTCACCACCCACAACCCACAAATGGCTGAAATAGTTCTCTATGACACTGCTGGGAGCATCATTAGGAGTTTGGGCTCTCTTGCTCTCAAGAGATTGGAGTGTTATGGGGTTTCAAAGATGAGCTTCGAAAGCTAGGGGACACCGTTTCCACCATCCAAGCTGTGCTTTTGGACTCGGAGAGAAGCAGGCCCATAACCATGCGATCAAAGATTGGCTTCGAAAGTTCAAGGATGCCATGTACGACGCCGACGACTTGCTGGATGACTACTCCACTCAACTTCTACGCCGACAACTGATGACACGGGATAAGAAGATGGCAAAACAGGTAAATTCTTCATTAATGTGCACATGATGTTGTCTGTCACTAAAGCATTCCCAGACCTGCATACAAATATTTATCACAACACATGCCAAAGCAAATATATATCATTTTACGTAGTTTAAAATTTCTCAACAACAACAATAATTTGTTCATTATAATGTTAAACCCAACTATTGAACGGTATGGAAATTCTAATCTCAAGATAATTTCATCATAAACCCAATTATTGCTTATATATATATATATATAAAGCAATAATCACTTAAATTGACATGCATTTAGAAGTGGCAAAGTACAAATTACCTCGATAGTCAATATGCTAAAAGTTAGCGACAACTATTACAACCTGACCAGTAAGGTTTAGCGAAATTATCCTATACTAGGCATAAATTGTGATTAAAATTGTTCCTAAGTTACTTGACCTTTCAAACCTTCCCTCTATTATTAGAGATGTTTTATTCTTAGAAATAAGTTAAAGCGTAACCAAAGTTTCTTTTCTTTTCTCTTTATTAAAAATATTTTTAATGCTTATTTCTTTTTGTACCTTGGTCCGAACATAAACTTTTCTTTTTCCTTAAAATGTATCATATTATAGGAGCTCATTCTATTAATATTTTCATAACTTTCGAATAAATAAACGAAAGTAGGGTTAATCTTGAAATTTCACTAAAAAAGTGGTTTAGTTTTCTTCCAAAATTCTCAAAATTGTTTTTATGGCGGCTTGGGTAAGAAATGGCCCATTTGAACCTCCTCCTAACTAGGTAAACCAGATAAGGCCCACAACTCACTAAATGGACCTAAATTAGAGCACTACACTTTGGTCACTTGGCCCATTGGCCCACAACACATATATCTAAGGTTTTTAACTCGACGAAATTTGGATCAAATACCCACCTAAACATGCCATGGACTGAAAGTTTAATTTCCAGATTTAACCCAAAGCTCTTCTTGATGCCATATTTGAGAAATTACTTATTTTCTTGATATAGTCTTAACACCGCTTGACACGGTTATGTTTAGAAGTTTTTACCACTCAAATGAGCCATTGAAAAGAGGTTTTGGCTATAAAAGTTTCTGGTTTTTGGCTTTAGGTATTAGATCCTATGTCTATTTCATGAATGAACATCATTATAATAAACGTCATTTTAATTTAAAGGACAATTTTTCTTCCAAAAGATCAACACATCTTGTATACATAGACTTAAATAGCTTTCTTTTATAAACTATCATCTTACAAAATTATGAATGAAACATTAAATTATGCCCATCATTAGGGATAAGACTATGCCATGGATTAGTCCATTAGGTTAAGAAATTAATTATCTCTTATAATCTCTTTTAGGGTCTTTGATCCAATTTTTATTAAGTTCACTAGGGCCAATAACATTGGTTCATATATCTAAAGCCCAAGACATTGGGCCAAAACTCGTACTAACTTATATCAAATATGGGATGTTATAGTAACAATGTTTTCATGTATCATTTTGACATATATAGATGCTTTTATATTCCATTGTTTTGTCTGTTTTCTTTATCCTTACAACTGCTATAAATAGAGTCTTACCTAAAACAGTCTCATTTGTAAGAGTACTAACCATATGCAAAAAATGTACCGTTAATTAAGTTGCGACATCTTTCCAAGGAGCAAATGGTGTCTAGAAAAAGTTACATAATTAATTATCGGCCCCCATTATAAACCCAACTATTCAGTGGTAGGGAATTCTAAAACTATCACAGTGAACGGATTGGAATGGGTCGTTGTAAATAAAACAACCAAAAAAAAAAAAACTCTAACTTAAACTTACAACAATTACAAACATGACCTTCATATTTTCCTTAGTTACACATGTAGCCCAAAAAATGTTTAACTTTTAAATGGACCATACTAAATATTTGGGAGTATTACAGTCGCATCTTCTTTTCCAAATCAAACCAGCTTGTATATGGCTTTAAAATGGGTCATAGGATCAAGGCAATTAGGGTGAGACTGGATGAAATTGCAAGCGATAGGATCAAATTGGCTTCAATGAGCACACACACCGACCAGTTTGAGCATATGAAAAGACAAGATACACACTCATTTGTACATGGGGAAGATGTCATTGGGAGAGAGGATGATAAGGAGTCTATTAAAAAGCTATTCTTCGATCCCAATATGAATGAGAAGAATGTTTCCATAATTCCCATAGTTGGGATTGGTGGACAAGGAAAGACCACGCTTGCGCAGTATGTGTACAACGACGAGGAGGTTCGAAGACATTTTGACCTGAGGATGTGGGCATGTGTCTCTGATCCTTTTGACGTGAAAGCTATCATTGTAAAGCTCATAGAATCTACGACCAAGGAGAGACCTAAAAGCCTTGAGATGGATCCATTGCAAAGTGAGCTTGAGCAAAAATTGATGGGAAGCGATATTTACTTGTTTTAGACGATGTGTGGAATGAGAATCGTGGTACATGGTCCAACTTGGAAAAGTTGTTAGTGGGTGGCCTAAGAGGAAGCAAGGTTTTGATTACTACACGTAGCGAAAAGGTTGCAAAGATTACAGGTACAGTTTCACCATATCCTTTAAGAGGTTTATCTGAAAACAGTTCTTGGAATTTATTTAAGAAAATGTCATTTAAAGACGGGGAAGAGCCAAATAATCCAAAGCTAGTAGAAATTGGAAGGGAGATCATACAAAAGTGTGCACAAGTTCCTCTTGCTATAAGGAGCATTGGGAGTCTATTATATTTCAAAAATTCAGAAAATGATTGGTTGTACTTTAAAAACCATGAACTTTACAAAATAACTCAACAAGAAAATGATATTTTCCAATACTTAAGTTGAGTTATGATCATCTCCCATCACACTTGAAGCAATGTTTTGCCTTACATTGTTGTTTCCAAAGATTATGAAATTGAAATGGAGGTGTTGATTCAGTTATGGATAGCTCAAGGCTTTCTTCATTCATCATATGGAAATAGACATCTTGAAGATCTTGGTCGCGAATATTTTATGGATTTGCTTTGGAGGTCGTTTTCCAAGACGTACAAAGAAATATAGTTGGTGAAATAGGAAAGTGCAAAATGCATGACCTTATTCACGATCTTGCCTGATCGATGTGGTGAGAGTGCACAATTTTATATCCAGATAAAGAAAAAGTAGTTGGAAAAACTCGTCATGTGGCATTTCATTCTCTAGATTCATTACGGATATTCTGCTTTTTTAAGCCTAACAAAATGAGAACACTTCTACGCATTTCAATACTTCCAGGATTTCATGATGTGTTTAACTCGAACAATGCGGTACTTGAGTTGAATACGCCAGTCTCTAATACACTTATTTCAAGCTTTAAATGCTTGCGTGCTTTGAATTTGAGTCGGTCGAGTATTCAAAAGTGCGAATTCCATTGGCAAGTTAGAGCATTTAAGATTTCTAGATTTGTCTAGGAATGAAGATATCAAACTACTCTGCTTCTCTAACTAAATTGCAGAATGCGAACACTAAGACTTGAGTTTTGTCGTGGGCTTAAGAATTGCCGAAGAGACTGAAACTTAATCAACCTTAGGCATCTTGGGCTAGAAGGGTGTGATAGCTTGACTCATATGCCTCATGGAGGAAAATTGATTGCTCTCCAAACATTGTCGCTATACATTTTAGGAAGAAAAAGTTTTCTTTCCAAGCCAAAGGGTGGGCTAGGGAGTTGGATGGTTTAGATGAGTTGAGAGGACTTATTAATCAAGGGTTTAGAGCATTGAGATATTCTCCATCAAAAGCAAAGGCTGCAAACTTGGAGAAAGCAACATCTTGATGGTGATGTTAGAGTGGGACCGAACCTAGTGATGAAAGTGATAAGGCAATTGCAAATGATGAACAACTATTGCAAAACCTTGGCCGCACCTAAATTTGAAATTATCTATAGTGGGTATGCGGTGTGAGGTTATCTAGTTGGGTGTCCTCGCTCTCAAATTTAACTTCTATTCTAATATCGATTGTAAATGGCTTCAACATATCCCACCATTGGACCGATTCCCTTTTCTCGTCTTTTTCTTACTAACTTAAATGAGTTGGAGTATATAAGCAATGATGGTATGCGTGTGTCCTCTTCTCCCCTCAAATTTCTAGCACTGCTAATTTGCCAAAGTTGAGGATGGCTAAACGAGGAAGCAGATCATCTTCCATTATTCCCTTCATTTCCTTCCTTTCTTTTTATGTATACAAAATTGCCCTATGATGTCTCTAACAACACCCTCCTCTCCCTCTCCCTTTCCAATCTCTCCAAATTGAAGTATCTTTATCTTATAAATTAGAGCAACTTGAATATCGCCACTAGAGTGGCTACGAACCTCACTTCTCTTGAGACCACGGGATTTTGGATTGTCGTCAAATGAGAATATCAATTTCTCCACTCTTTCAACATCTCACCTCACTTGAAAATCATCTATTCTTTCGTTGCAAGAACTTACCACAATGAGAATGAAGATGGCGCATGGCCTTGGACCTACAAGATTTGGTCATCTATCTATCATTGGTTCCAAATTTGGTTTCTCTCCCAAGAGAGCTTAGAGATGTTACCACTCTGCAGGGCTTCAAATTATGGTTTGCCTAGTTTGGTGTCTTTACCGGAGTGGATGCGATCTCACTTCACTTGGAGCTTGAAGTTGTAAATTGTCAAGTTAATATCACGCTGAAGGTATCGCGCCTCACCTCTTTACGTCGTTTGACAATTGTGGAGTGTCCTTGCTTGGAGGAAAGATGTGAACAAGGAATGAGGATTGGCCAAGATTGCTCACGTCCCAAACTTTCGTAAGCGGCGATGGTAATCTCAAAGAATGGATAAGCCGAATTCGCCAATATCTTGAGTTTTTAAGTCATCGATTAGACAATAATTTTCTTCTTCTTGTTGTTTTATCTTTATTTTACTCTGTGCTTTTGATATATATCTTATTTGATTTCATATGCAGGAAGCATTTAGTTTCACGTATGGGCGCTTCTTGAGACAATCGATTTGGGCAAAGCTCAAACATTTGATATTTTTCCTATCTTTCTTCAATGGCATTTCTAGTGTTTTCTTCTTTTAGTTTTCATCATTTCTTTCGTTTCCATTTGAAATTTAAATTCTACAAAAGGTAACATCACGTATTAGGTAAAGACTTATAATTAATAGATGAGGAAGTCAATCCCATCCCAAATTTTCACAAAAATTTAATACAAATTTGCATTCTTGTGTTAGGATTTTCTCGATGTCAAATGTAGATTCATTGAACGAATGGATAAAATTTACATTTTATTATTTTCATTGAAAATGTTTGGGTTATAGTTGAATTTATTATTTTGTTTTTGATGAAAGCAGCAATTTATGAAATGGGTTGTGGGAATCATGTGGATATTTCTACAATCTGTTTGGATAAGACAAATCCATTTCTTCAAAGAGACTTGGTATAATTGAGTTTCTCTCTTTTATCTAATGGTGGAATTGTATTAGTGATGTATACCAATGTTAAATGTCAAATGCTATTCCTTCTTCCTTATTTCACTTGGACACAATTGAAGCAATTGAAGCATTTTGATTTATGATTTTAGAGAATTTCTGATTTATCGGTTTCATATCAGATACAATTGAAGCTCGCATACATGGATTTAAGATTTGGAGCCAACTCGAAACTTTTTCACTCTGCAGCTAAGCATTAAGTTGAGAAGTCAATTTGAGATGGAAAAATTAAGAAAAATCTATATGATTCCTAGAATATCATCTTAAGGTTTGGTCTTTTAATTATCTTCTCAAAGATCATAAGTCTTGAAAGTCAGAAAGTAGATATTAGCCTTGGGTGGATGCAGGCGTTTGTGAAAAGGGTGCTCCATGTCAATTGCCGAAAAAGAGACAATTCCTCTTATACGTGCTGGCTCAGTAACTTTTATTTGTCTTTGCCCACTGTCCCATGTTCCATTTCCTCTTGCCTTGGAATTGTGCCCTTTTCACTTAACTCACTCCTTCCTTGATCGAAAAATATCATTTCTATGAGGCCAAGAAGGGAGCTTTAAAATGAAGCTCTTCTTTTTTCCCTTTTGAAGGAAACAGGAAAGAGGTGGGAGCTGGAGTTGGGCTCAAGAGTTGTTTGGGTATTTTCCGGTTTCTATATGATTTTTAAATGTGTTTGATGGCTTTTTGGATTAGAAACCGATCTTGATATTTAAATCTGGACATGCACAACTAGTGTTTGAATATTAGGGGTTATTATCCATTTTGTTAATGTAGAATATTTGGGTATCTTATGATTATTGGGTAGATTTAAGATTTATTCTTATACTCTGAATGCATGATACCTTATGTCCGTTGATGAGATAATATGTATTGGAAATCCATTTATATTTTATGCCTTCCTCTGTTATTAGATGAACAAGAAAAATGGGAACAACTTTGTGATTTTGAATGGAGTATGTGATAGTTACATAATTTTGAAAAAATTGACATAAATGCAGTCACAACCGACGACAAATTGTTGATCATGTTTTCCCATCTTCTTGAGAGGATGTTTCAAATTTGGCTCCATTGATTAGTCCTGTTTATTGATCAAATATTCTCCTCTTTTTCCATGTGGTGCCATGGTTGAGGCTTATTCAATAGAAAGTATAATTTGTCTGATGGGGATCAATCGAGTTTTCATGGCTATGATCTAGTTAGCTTAACCAACTTCAATTTCATGTGCTTTTGTAACTTTACAAAGTTGAGCAGAAGTTTGTGACTTTGTTCTGCAGCTTGATGTGATATTGCAACTCGGATACAAGTGAAGGAAGATGGATCTAAGAGGAGGTTTGCTACTTATGATTAAGTTGTCCTTTAGCTTATAATTTGTTCTTCATTTTATGTTTCTCTTGTGGACCGAAGGAGGTCATACTTTGAATGAAGTTCGATAATTGTTTGCAAAGAATGGGTGCATTGATCTATCGTTTATTATGCATTTTCTCTCCAATTTACAGCTTACTTTATATAGAGACATGATAGACTGGATTATTGGTAGAAATCATCAATATTATTGATTTCAACATTGATGTGGAATCAGCGAGTGTGTGATATGCTTTCTCTCTCTCTCTCCCTCTCTCTATGTGTTTAAAATCCTCTGTTTAAATGCCGTGATCGCTATTGGATAAAAGACTTATGATAGACGGGAAGTCAAACCCATCCCAAATTTTCATAGAAACTCAATAAATTTTTGCATAACTTTTAGTATTCTCATAATCAAATGCATATTTAGAGATATTCTTTTTAATTATTATTCTTGAGTCATTGTTGATGGATTGATTTTACCTTTTACTTTTCATTGGAAAATTGAGTTATTGTTGAGTTTATTATTTGGTTTTGATGGTCGTGAGAGACTTGCATAAAAATCATCAATTGATGAAGTGGATGTAAGAATCATTGGGGATTTCTACAATATTCAGGATATTAGCCTCACTTGTACTCAAACCAATGGAAACTATATAGAGCACTTTCATGATGAGGAAGATTGGGTGAGTAAATGGTGCAAGCATCTTGAGAGCACTGTGAAAGGGACATTCAATTAACCATATTATTTTGAATTTTTAAATACTATGCTACAATTTGTTGAGCAACTTTTATTAGCATTTAGAACTTAAAAGACATGATCAAAAATCCTAGCTGTCATAAATGCCACCTAACAAGTATTTTGCATTTTGGGTTTCCACTTGCTTGAAAGTTTAATCCCAAAAGCGGTGAGAATGCTTGCTTGTCTTCAAGTGAAATCGAGTTGTTTCTTTATTGGAATTGAAGATCATGTTAGCCATCCACTCTGTTTATGTGTCTCTTGTTAGTCACGGTGCTCATATTGATCTCAATTGTTGTAAAATGCGAATATCCATGTCTCCCCTCTTTCAACATCTCACCTCACGTGAAAATCATCTATTCTTGTTGCAAGGAACTTATCGACAATGAGCGAAGATGGCACAGGATGCCTTGGACCTACAAGATTTGGTCATCTATCTATAATAGATGTTCCAAATTGGTTTCTCAAAGAGAGCTTAGAGATGTTACCACTCTCCAAGGGCTTCAACAATTGCTCTGTTGGGAACACCATCATGTTTAATCTCATTTCGTGACGCCAAAGGTTATAAACCACGTAACCAAAACCACCCGACATAACAAGCAATTAAGAGATTTATTGCCCCAGCAATTACATCCTAACTGCACAAGATGATCCCAAATAATAGGAGACCTATCCACCCTGCAACGAACCATGCAATATTTCCATATTCTAAAACTAAAACTGCATTCAAAGAAGATGTGATCACGAGTTTCAATTTGACTATGACAAAAACAGCATTGAATATCACCCTTATAACCCCATTTAAGTAACCTTTCACCTGTAAGAAGCCTATTTTTCATTGCAAGCCACAAGATAAAGGCCTGTTTAGGGATAGCAAGGGGGAACCAAATCAATTTCCACCAAATAACCTCTGCATTCTTCTCTCTAAGAGCTTCCCAAGTTTCTGCACTAACATAGACACCCTTCTTAGAACCAAGCCAAATAGGCTTATCAAACTGGCCCAAGCAAACTTCGTAAAGTCTAGCTTGAATGTCAACTAAAGCTTCGATCTCGCAGTCTCCAATACCAATCTCCATTGCAGATGATGAAGAGCTTTAGCTTCAATATTACTTTGAGCATCATAAACAACCCTAAAGCCATATTGCTCAATTAATATCTCTAGGATGCCACAAATCCAGCCACATATGAATATTATCCCCATTCCCAACTTCAAACTTTAAGAATCTTTTGGCAATATCTCTCACTTCAAGATTTTCCTCCAACTCCAAGAACAGCTTGAGAAATGCCTACACTCCAAAAACTCTTTCTCTTCAAAAGATTTTCTCTACCCATGCAACCCAAATGGAACCAGACCTAGCAAAATGCTCCAAATATGCCTAAGCATAGATGTTTGATTCCAAACTTCAAGTCTTTTCAACCCCAAACCTCCTCCTCCTTCTTAGGAAAACAAATATCAGACCAAGCAACCTTAGCCTTAGCTACACCTTCATCTTTCCCATTCCAAAGAAACCTATTGAATTTCTGTTCAATAGCTCTAATAATCTTTTTGGGAAGAATGAAAATACCCATCCAATACACTTGTAAACTGTAAAGAACAGAAGATAACAACTGGAGCCTGCCTGCATAAGAGAGATTTTGTAAAGCTCCTTGGTTATAAATATAAGAACAACTTATTGTTTTGGTTAATGCAACCAAAACAGAGTTTCTCCAAAATCTTCTTCCAAGCACATCACGGTTTGGGGCATACTGGAAAACTGTGAATTTAATTCAAATCATAACAAGTAGAATCATGTTTATATAGAAATAAAGTGATTGTCGGTATATAAAATTGAGTCTGGTGGCTGTATCCCACCCACCGTTTGAGCTAATCACAGAGAAATGATTTGATGGGTTTTCAGTTTGAGCTAATCACAGGAATCGTGTATATATACAGGTAGAGTAGAGGGAAAAGGAAAGAACCCTCTGAGAAAGAAGATAAGCTGTTTAGTTGTGTTTGGTCTTTGGAGTTGGTTCAAGTATCATGAAGATATGGCAATGACAGACCAACTAACCCTCACTTTCTCTCTCTCTTCTGTCTGCTACCATTTACGAAAAGTAACCCAACCATGTCAGATTCAGAGTTTTCCAAGCTCAAATCTTTGGAAAAAAAAAAAAAAGAAAAGAAAGAAGAAATGTGTTATGTGGGTAAAGCTACAAAGATCTTCTTCATCTTCATTGTCACGGTGTTGGTGGTTCTTGGCCTTGTTCTGGGATTTGGGCTTTCCGCCATACCCTCCAGAAGACCCACAAATGCACTGGCGACTCTTGCCACTCTTCTTCATCTTCTCCTCCGGTGGCCTTCCCAACTCCAACTTTGCCCCACCAAATCCACCTAACCCATATCCATGCGCTGACCCTAACATCTCCAACCAGCCCAGTCCATCTAACCCAAACCCAAGCCCAAGCTCATCTCCACCTGAATCTTACCCACCTCCGTCAGTTGCGCCACTGCCAATTAATCAGCCGAGTTCGGTGATGGCGACACCTGGCCCCGTGCATGGTTAGCTGCATTTTTTATTTTGTCTAGAATTTTATTATGGCATTATTTTGCATTAGATAATTCTGATTAATTTGTATTCTTTTTACGGTTAAATAATTAGTAATTCTTAGTTGAGTTTGTATATATGAGACAATGTGGGTTGATTGATTGGTGGGATGGTCCTGCATCTGGTTTTTGCAACGGTGGATCCGGTTTTTCTGGGTTTGTAGAATCTATTTGTTGGTACAATCTTTGAGTATCAGTGGATTTACAGAGTTATCCCTGCACTTCCATTCTATTTTTGTGCAACGAATATTGACCTTTTTATCACTCTAAAACCTAAAACTAACATTTCAAAACAAAAAATAACATCATATAATCTCCCAATTAAAATACCGACAGTCAACATTTAATCAAAAACTTTAATTAACATCAAATCTCAACAACTCAACAATAAACGAATAAAATCTGGGATTAATTAATGCTTACTCCCATAGAGTTTCTTCAAGCTTTTCTCCTCGCCTTGCTTACTCTATTTTCTCTTTCATAATAAAATTTTCCATAAAATCAATTTAAAAAGAATGGCTAAGCCCGGGATTCACACCATTCCTAGAAGCCAATTCAACTTTTAAACCAAACTTTTTTCTAAAATGAAATTTAGAAATTAAATGTTCAAAGCGTAAATGTTTGTAAATCATGAATATTGACGACCATTCTAACCAAGGCCTAATTAGATGGGCCTACCTGCATTGGGCTCAAGTACGGCCTAACACTATTTAGGACACAATGTGTTGCACATTTTGACAAGAGAAGGTGTAAAACGATTTAAAACATGTTTTTCACCATGGAGAAGTGTTAGAAAGTCAAACAAATAAATCTAGAAAATTTTTTAAATTGATTGGCAAGGGTTTTTAAATTAAAAAAATGCAATTCTTTCTCTTTTGTCTGCACTCACGATTTATCACCTCGCTTTGAAAATTTTTCTGTTCATTTATTTGGCTCCTAAGACTTCTTTTTCACCATGAGTAGTGTAGAGAGCCAAAGAGTTGAACCCAAAAATTTTCAAACCGACATGGCAAGAGTTTTTAAATTAAAAATGCAATTCTTCTTCTGTCTGCTACTCACGGTCTCACTACGTTAGTTTGAAAAAAATTTTGGATTCAACTCTTTGGCTCTCTAGCACTTCTCTTTCACCATATGCATACCGAAGGAAGATCTTCTCCCGCTCAAATAAATTGCAGAGTATCTAGTTAGTTATATTTTAGGAGTATTTTTGTTTTTCCATTTTTTGAGGGGATAAAAATATTCTTCCAAATGAACTGGGGAGGATCCTAATTCTATGCATACTTACACAACATCTTTACTTTACTGCATATAATATTTAGATAAAATTACTGAATCATCCCTGAATTTTAAACCTTTATTTTACTCTTAAGCTCCTTGAATTTGTTCTTTTTATCAAATAGTTCATTCCGTCTAATTCTGTAAAATATTTTTTAAGGAATCCACATAATATTATAATTACAACATTTTTCAAAAGATAGAAAAAATAAAAATAAAAATAAAATTATAGGAAAGTGGCTAGCATTTATCCTCGATAAAGTTTTGGAGCCACTCCCAATAGAAGGGTGACTTACGACTAACCCCTATCAGAGAATGGGTTGCTCCTAAGGGTGACATTATAAATAGGTGAATCAGACTAGTCACATTTTTTTTTTTTCTTTTTTCTTTTCATTTTCTTTTGAAAAATAGTATAATTGTAATTTTATGAGACTCTGAAAAGAAAATTGGTGGGTTCTATACAAAATTGACAGAATGATTAATTTAATAATGAAAACAAACCCAAGGAGATAAAAGATAAAAGTAGAATAGAGAGTAATTTGATTTAGGCCAAAACGTAGGGAATGAATCAATAATTATGAAAACAAGAAAGCAGATGATCAAAGAGGCTCAAAGGGAAACACCCACTCAATAGAAATCAAACCAAAACCCTATCTAAATCCCAAGCCTTTCAAAGAATAACATTTGCTTAAACTTACCTTTGTCCTTTAGTCAGAAAGTGATCAGTTCTAAACAATCTATTTTAGCAACTGCTCTTCAGTTTTGGGATGATAAACTTATAAACCTGTTATATAATTCCGTAACAAAATGATTCTTCTGTACAAATTTCAACCATTTTTCCGACAGAGCCCACATGAAAATATAATTTACGTAAGTAAAAAATAAAAACCAAAAGAAAAAGAAAAAGAAAAAGAAGAAGAAGTTGGTTCTTGTGGCCTAACGGCGTAGCCAAAAACCCCCCAAAACGGACCAAAATAATTTGGGTCCACTTTTGGGTGCAGAAAGACGAATAGATAGAGGGGAAATACAAAAGCTAGCTATAAAAAGTGTGGGGCTGTCGGGTCTAGTGGGGAAAAAAGGTAGGACATGTAGATGGAATGGGTGTTGTGAATTAAAGAAACAAAGAAATCCAACTTATACTTACAAAATTACAAACATGGCCTTATAAGGCCATGTTTAATTAATATTTTTCTTAATTATACACATAACCCGCCCTAAAAGTTTAATTTTTTGGAATGGACCATACTAAATATTTGGGGGTATTACAGGTACGCACCTTCTTTTCTAAATCGAACCAGCTTGTATATGGCTTTAAAATGGGTCATAAGATTCAGGCAATGAGAGAGATACTCGATAACATTGCAACTGATAGGATCAAATTTGGCTTTACTGAGCGCCCTACAAGGACACAGTTTGAGCATAGGAAGAGAGAAGATACACATTCGTTTATAGCTGACGAAGAAGTTATTGGGAGAGAGGTTGAAAGAAAGACTATTAAAGAGTCGTCGTTGGATTTTAATAGGATACTGAAGGGTTCCATTATTTCCATAGTTGGGATTGGTGGACAAGGGAAAACCACGCTTGCTCAGTATGTGTTCAATGACAAGGAGGTCCAAAGTCAATTTAATCTGAAACTTTGGGTGTGTCTCTGAAGTTTTTGACGTGAAAACTATTGTTCAAAAGATCATAGAATGTGCAACTGAAAGGAGACCCGAAAGCAATGAGATGGATTTGTTGCAACGTCAACTTCAAGCAGAAATTTATGGGAAGCGATATTTACTTGTTTTAGACGATGTATGGAATGAGGATATTGAAAGATGGTCCAGTTTGAAAAAACTGCTGGTCGGTGGCAAACAGGGAAGCAAAGTTTTGGTTACTACACGAGCGTAAAAAGTTGCAAAGATTATAGACAAAGATTCACTGTCTTTTGGGAGGTCTATTCAAAGTAATTCTTGGGATTTATTTAAGAAAATGGCATTTGAAGACGAAGAAGAGCCAAAGAATCCAAAGATAGTAAAAATTGGAAAGGAAATCATACAAACGTGCACAAGTTCCTCTTGCTATAAGGAGCATATGGAGTCTATTATACTTCAAAAATTCAGAGGATGATTGGTTATATTTTGAAAACAATGAACTTTACAAAATAACTCAACAAGACAATGATATTTTCCTAGTACTTAAGTTGAGTTATGATCATCATCTCCCATTACACTTGAAGCAATGCTTTGCTTTTTGTTCGTTGTTTCCAAAACATTCTGAAATTGAAGTGCAATTGTTGATTCGCTATGAATAGCGCAAGGCTTTATTCATTCATCAAATAGAAATAGTCGTCTTGAAGATGTTGGTCACAGTATTTTATGGATTTGTCTGGAAGGTCATTTTTCCAAGACATAGAAAGAAATGAATATGGTGATATAGAAACATGTAAAATGCATGACCTTATTCATGATCTTGCACGGTCAATAACAATGAATGAGTGCATAATTTCAGATCCTTTGCTCAGGGCACACAAAATGAGAACGCTTCTTTGCTATTTCCAACAACGCCTAGCTATAGCCAAAAGTCGATCTATGATACACTTATTTCAAGTTTTAAATGGTTATGTACTTTAAATTTGAGTCGATCAAATATTCAATATGTATCGTATTCCATTGGCAAGTTAAAGCATTTAAGATTTCTTGACCTTTCTTGGAATGAAGATATCAAACTACTCCCGTCTTCTATAACTAAATTGCAAAATTTGCAAACACTAAGGCTTGACTTTTGTAGTGGGCTTAAAGAATTGCCAAAAGACACTAAAAATTGATTAGCCATAGGCACCTTGCACTTTATAAGTGTAGGAGCTTGACTCATATGACGGATGAACTGGAAAGTTAATCGCTCTCAAACATTGATGATGTACAGTATAGGAAGAAGAAGAAAAGTTATTTTCCAAAGCAAAAGGATGGGCTAGATGCTCGGATGGTTTACATGAATTGAGAGGAGAACTACGTATCAAGGGTTTAGAGCACTTGAGATCTTCTCCGCCGAAAGCCAAGGCTGCACACTTGGAGAAAAGCGACACCTTAAAATCTCGAAATTAGAGTGGGGCCGTAAGCTTCGACTATAATGGTAAGGCAACTGCAAATGATGAACAGCTACTGAACACCTTCACCACACCACAATTTGAAACAATTAATTGTAAATGGGTATGCAGGTGTGCGTTTCCTTTCTTGATGTCATTGCTCTCGAATTTGGTTTCTATTTTCATATACAGTTGTAAATGGTGCCGCAACATCCCACCATTGAAACAATTCCCTTCTCTCAAGATTCTTATTCTTTTGGACTTAAGCGTGCTGGAGTACATAAGCAATGATGGTAGTGATGTGTCCTCTTCTTCCTCCAACGTATCGGCTTGAGAAATTGCCTGTTGAGGGGATGGTCGAGCCATGCAAGAATAAGAAATCATGGCATTCCATTAGATTTATTTCCTTGCCTTTCTTCTTTAAGTATCATTGATTGCCCCATCATGTCACCAACACCAGTCAGAGTACTCAATAACATTGCAAATGATGATCATGGGGAATCAGATTTGCACAAAGCTCTCAATTATCCACTATTGTTTCCTATCTTTCACTTCAATATATAGCATTCTCAGGGTCTAATATATATCTTGCTTCTTTTTTCTTTTATGTTTTTAAATATTTCTTGTGTTTCGTCATGTCCATTTGGATTTGTAATTTCAAAACGTGGGATTTAAAAATAGTGATTTTAAAAGGTGTGATTTTTAAAAATGCAATTAAGCATCAAGTAGATCATGATTTGAAAAAGCGGATTTTTTAATGTGTTCAAAACCTAGTTCTTTATAAACACATTCACAAATGATACATTTTTTGTAATTAATTTTGTTTAAAATTGCACTGATGGCCTGTGAAATTGCAGAACCAAACGGTAGTATTAGGTATTGGGAAAAAGATTTATGATAGATCAGGAAAGTCTTTCACATCCCAAATTTTCTTAAAAACTCAATAAAATTTTTGAGCAACTCTAGGTTTTCTCATAATCAAATACAGATTTAGACTGATTCTTTTTATTATTATTGTTACTGCAACTCACTCGTCCATGGATTGATTTGACCTTTTATGTTTCATTGGAAAATTTTGAGTTATTGTTGAGTTTATTATTTTGTTTTTAATGGTCAGCAGAGACATATTCAATTCATGAAATGGTGTGAGAATCATTGGTCGATTTCTGAAATATGCTCGGATATGTCAGCCTCACTTGTAGACAAAACAATTGACAATATATAGAGGACTTCTATGATGAGGAAGATCAGGTGAGTAAATGTTGTAAGAATGACAATTAGTGAGCTCGTGAAAGGGAACATTCAATTAACCATATTTTGCATTTTTAATCAGTATTCTGCCTACAATTTGGTCAACACTTTTGATCAGCATTTAGAACATTGAAAGACATTATAAAGAATCCTAGGTGTCCTTAAAAGCCATCTAACATGCATTTTGCATTTGCAGGTTCTTCCACTTGCTTGAAAGCATTTTAATCCCTAAAGACAGTGATAATGCTTGGTTGTCTTCAAGTGAAATTGGTTGAAGTGCTCCAAAGGTAGTGACTGGAATTGAAGATCATGTTAGCCAACCACTGCTTATGTGTCTCTTGTTAGTGCAAGCTTTTGTTAGTGCTGCTTTGCATATATTCTTTGCAATTTAAATTCATGGTTAATTCTTATATCTAAATAGGCTTTTATAAAATTCAGTTTTTAATGTGTTAGAAATTTAAAATATTAGGCAATCGATACTCCATTGTTTTTTCAAAAAAATTGAATTTTTTTTTTTTTGAAAATTTAGCCTGCCAATTTTTGTTTTTGTTTTTAAAAGCCCAGCCCTCCAAAATATAGCCCAGCCCTCCATTTTTTTAAAAAACCGAACCTAACTCAACCTCTTATCGCTTTCTTTCTCTGTCTGCAACGCCACAACGGGTTCTTCACTTCTTCTCTGCTTCTATCGCTCCACTAATCCATCTCCGAGTCCCGAGATCGCCGTATGTGGGTTTTCTTAAAGAGTGTGGGTTTTCTTCAAGGGTCATGGCCCATGATGGGGTTTTGGGGAAATTTTGGTTATTACTTATTAGTGTTGTTTGGTTGGTTCTCGGTTATTGGGTATTTACCGTGTTTATTATTTTGTTTTTCTTTGGAGGGACGGATTTGGGCTTTACGGTGGTTGTTTTTAACGAATTATGCTTAATTGTGTTATTCCCTTATTGGGTTGGTTCCGGTTCTTGGATTATGAATTTATAGTGGTTTGTTCTCATTCTGGTGGGATTGATTAAGAGTATTTGAAATCGTGATAATTATATGGATATGTATGCTGATGAACAGTTTTTGGAAGCATCATGAGTATTTGTTTTATGAGTTATGAGTTATTATCTTATTAATATATTGATTGGTCTTATTTTGACTTTTCCAGTATCTACAACAACTATAGAATGAGCAATCTCAATCTCAGCTATGAAGATTGTTAAGACAATACTTTGTAACAAAATGGAGGATGAGTTGGCATATATTTATGAAGTCTCGTAGATATGCTTTTTGTGATACACATACCATATTATAATTTATATTTTTAATTGTATTTACAATATTATAAAAAAATATAATATATAAAGAGAACAACAATAAAAAAAGTTTATCATTATATTTTGAGAAATGCTTGATTTATTAAAAGTTCATTTTAGCCATTTTAATCTTAGGGCATGACTCATTTTAAAATTAATAGATTTTAAACAATAAATTAATTGATTTCTGAAAAATGGGTCATGCCACATAGATTAAAATGGCCAAAAGATAAACTTTTAATGAAACTAAGCATTTCTCTTATATTTTATTATTTTATTCACGCCTTCATGAATGAATTCTTGATCCCACTTATACAACAATGCATATTATATTTCCATTGTTGTTTTTAATTCTAGTCTATTCGGTTTCTTTAGAAGCTAGTCTAGATCTATGTTTTCAAGGATGAATCCCTTACTCCCGATGATTTTACCTATCATAGTGGGCCTTAGCTTTAATTGACTGCATTTTCAAGTAACTTCCACCATTCTGGTTTCCATTAAGTGTTTTGATCAGGTTCTAGTTGTCTATCTAGCTAGCTTGAGTTTCTCAGTTGTTAAAAAGTGTTTTTTTTTTTTTCATCTTGTACTTGTCGTAATTTTTTTTTTTTTTTTTAAAAAAGTAAACGATAATACGTTATAGACATATAAAAAGAGTCCTAGCTGTCCTTAAAAGCCATCTAACTAGTATTTTTCATTTGCAGGTTCTTCCACTTGCTTGCTTGTCTTCAAGTGAAATTGGTTGTTGTGCTCCAAGGGTACTGACTGGAATTGAAGATCATGTTTGCCAACTGCTCTGTTTATGTGTCTTTTGTTAGTGCAATGCTTTTGTTAGTGCTGCCTTTGCATATATTCTTTGCAATTTATATTCATGGTTCTGTTATATCTAAAGACTTTTATAAAATTTAGTGTGTTGAAGATTCAAATTGTTATTATTAATTTTTTATGCATGTGTTACAAATTTAAAATATTAGACAGTGATGCCTATGAAAGTCTGGATCATAATGATCTCACTTTCAAGGCTGGATGGAATGATATGCTTGAATGTTGGAGCAACCACTGGTGAAATTTCAAATTATGAAGATTTACTTGAATGTTCTCCGTTGTTTTATGGATCAATGAAACAAGTATTTGGGAGTAAGAATTATGAAAGAAATTGCAAACTCTGCTGAGTGTTGTGGCAAGTTTTATGCATGCAGATTCTGCCCTGGTAAAGTCAGTGAAATTAATGGATATGTAAGTTTGCCCTTATATTGTTTGCTTGATTAACAGTGGACTTCCATAGATAATGTTTTTAGTATCAATGTTTATTTGCAGGAAAGCTACGGCTGAAATATTATGCATGCAGTGCTTGAGACCAGTTTTCACAATTCCTTCCTGTGGTGGACTATTGATAGCAGAGTACAATTGCATTATTTGCAAATTTTAAAATGATAAAATGTATATACTTTTTTTTATTAATTTTTCCTCCCTAATCATTAATTGATGACATTAGTTTTTATTTTTTCAGAATTTTATGGAGTGCAAATTTGTTGGAGCCAACTGAAAGAATTGAGTCCAAAATCATCTTTTATTTTTTATTTTTGTAAGTTGTGCAGCTGTCTACTGTGAGTCTATTTTGTGGTAGGTGACCTGGACTTTACCCATGTGATCGATATGATATTGGTTCTCTGCTCTCCTTTGCCTGTTGCCTTGTTACTGACTTGTTCGAAATAGGAACAACAACAACAACAAGATGGCAGAAAGATGGGCCTCCCTTTTGGTATTCCAGAATGTACTGTGAAATGAGTGAAGCTATCGTAAGTGTGGGTTATGCGGATCCTATGCTAGCAGTCTACTTAAGGTTGATTCCTGTTCCTACATACTAAATAACCATTTCTTAAGAAAAGATAGCATGGATCCCATGACAGAAGAAACCCAAATATTCTCCTAAAGTTTCTTGATGATACAAGTAAAACTAATTCAATTCAGCAACAATTAAGTTAAATAGCTTTACTTCATTTAGAAACTGCAGCTTCATCTGCATTTCATCTTATCATCCCTGGCAGAAGAACCACCATATTTGTATTGGTAACTGGATGCGATGGTATAATATTAGCTTTCCCTTTTCTTGTGCAGGCCCAGAAGAATGAGCTTCGTGATGAGAAGCAGAGGCTCAACATGACAAAGAGAAGTTGGAGCCCAGTTGCTTAGAATTGAACACACCCAGGGTTTGCTTCATGTTACTTGTAACTTTGTAAGGCAAGTGTGTTTCTTTTATTATGTTTTTTTATGTAATTGTTTTCAATTGCTTCTGTGTTTGTATCTTAGGGTCCGAGAGGTAAATAGGTGCAACATCTATGTATAGACAGTATAGTGACTAGAACTTCTTGTGGATTTCTACTGATGTTATGTACAATAAAATATGCTTGGTGTTGGGTTGGTTTCCAAATCTAGGAGGTGGAACAAGAGATAGAGGCAAATCTTCTCTCCATTGTGATTAGAATTATGATGGCTGCTATATTATATGCTTTATGACTTCAAAAAATGCTACATTGTTTCAAGAAATAGGAATTCCTGGTACATTGATTCAGAAATCATATTTTGGGTTAGATATAAAGTCAAATCCTTAAGGGTTCCTAATTCTTCCGTTAATAGTTCTCCAGCTGATTCTTAGGATTTTTCTCATGTAATTTTTTTAGTTTTTTTATCCCATGTTTGCCTCTTTGTAAACATTTTTTTGTGTAGGCCCTTATAGCTTTTAAGCCGTCTTGCTTTTGAGCAGTTGCTTATGAATATTTGCAGAAGACCTCGCGGAAAGAAGATTTGTTGGATTTTTTTTTTTTCCTTTTCTTTCTGACAAAGGAAAAGAAATTCTAACTGGGATTCATTTATAATATGCTTTTTCAGAGGTCGTTCGTTCTATTTTGAATTTGAAATTTACTCGTAATTTAATATTGAACACTTTTGTCATGAACTTGTCTACCAAATGCATCAGGTAAAATAAAAACTTGGTCACAGAAATCACTCAACAGCATTCCTCACGAAGAATTTATCTGATGATTGTTATGCCTGAAGCATCATCATTACGAAGCTGAAACCCATTAGGATACTGACAAGAAAACTGCCTTTGTGAGCTGATGAGGATGGCGGTTCAGTTGAAGATTCAGTCGAAGAGGTTCGAGTGGATTCAGTTGAAGGAATAATAGAGGATGATGCAGGACCATCCAAAGGCGAGTCAGATGGCGACGGAGGGAGCATTGTATTTGTAGGAGTGGATTCTGGGGCTTATGTTGGTGAGAAATCAAAAGTACTTTCTGGAGATGCTGATGATGCAAGAGTGTTTATCTCGACCTTCATTCCTTGGCGCTTTTGTTCCACAGATGAAGGGGATGGCTGTGGTGCCACCATTGTAGGACTGAATTGCGTTACTCGCCTTGGAAACCTCAAGCACTGTTAGAGGCAGCACACACAGCAGCCAACAGCAGCCGAACTCCCATGATTCAATCTACTTCCATGATTTGTGCCTCACTTCACTCCAGCATTCAAGGAACGCCTGCAGACCCACACAGCCGTATGTATGTCCTCTCTTTCCATTTTTGCTTACTTGTGTCTTCCACTTATTAGCCTACTTAAAGAGCTCTAACCTCCTTTGGTTATAAATATAAGAACAACTTATTGTTGTGGTTAATGAAACCAAAACAGAGTTTCTCCAAAATCTTCTTTCAAGCACATCATGGTTTGGTGCATACTGGAAAACTGTGAATTTAATTCAAATCATAACAATCAGAATCATGTTTATATAGAAAGAAAGTGATTGTTGGCATATAAAAGTGAGTCTGGTGGTTGTACTTGTATCCCACCCACCGTTTGGGCCTCCAACTATATATTTGTAATTTGCCGCCATGGCTAATTTGATTAGCGTGGCTGAAGTAGCCAAGCTCATCATTGTTTTTAGCATTAATGTCATTTTGGGCTAAAAAGTAATAAAATTGAATACAAAAAGAAAAGGTTAATCACAGAGAAATGATTTGATGGGTTTTCAGTTTGAGCTAATCACAGGAATCATGTATATATACAGGCAGAGTAGAGGGAAAAGGAGAGAACCTTTGAGAATGAAGATAAGCTGTTTAATTAGTTGTGTTTGGTCTTTGGAGTTAGTTCAAGTATCATGAAGATATGGCAATGACAGATCAACTAACTCCACTCTCTCTCCTTCTGTCTGCTACCATTTACCAGAAGGAACCCAACCTCAATACCCATCTCAGATTCAGAGTTTCCCAAGCTCAAATCTTTGGGAAAAAGAAAGAAATGTGTTATGTGGGTAAAGCTACAAAGATCTTCTTCATCTTCATTGTCACGGTGTTGGTGGTTCTCGGCCTTGTTAGGATTTGGGCTTCTCCGCCACAGCCTCCAAAAGGCCCACAAATGCTCCGGCGACTCTTGCCACTCTTCTTCATCTTCTCTTCCGGTGGCTGTCCCCAACCCTAGCTTTACCCCACCAAGCTCACCTAACCCATATCCATGCCCTGACCCCAACATCTCCAACCAGCCCAGTCCACCTAACCCAAACCCAAGCCCAAGCTCACCTCCTACACCGGCAGCGCCAATTAATCAGCCGATTCCGGTGATGGCGACACCTGGACCTGTGCATGGTTAGCTGCATCTTGCAAGGGTTGTTGTAGATATATATTTGTTATGGCATTGTTTTGCATTACATAATTTTGTTTAATTTTTATTCTTTTACGGTTATCCCTGCAATTTTCTATAATTTTTACCTTTTATTGTTAGGGACTTCAGTTATCATTGCTTGCTGCATTTTATTTTCTTACTTGCCTTAATTATGGTCCAGTTTGGAATAAAAGAACCCAATGAAACAATTACTCAAAATAAAAATAAAAAAATAAAATCAATGGTTAGTTGAAATTGCTACATTAATCTTATTAGATGAAAGTTAGATAGAATTAGTGTCTCACATTTCTAATCAATTTAACAGACTACATTGTAATAATTTCATTGAATTCAATTTAAATCAAAATTTTGTGATGTGGCCCTCCTCATTCAGTAGTTGGGACTCTTAAAATTCCTCATATGAGATTACTGTGAAAAGGTGAAAACAACGAAACAATTATCTCATATAATAGTTTTTCTTTACAAGTTTGTGATTGGTTTGTTGTGCATAGTTTGATCTAAGGTTAAGAAGACATGATGCAACAACTAACAAGGAAGTGTATTTGGAGGTTTTCCCGCTAATATTATTTCTTGCACCCGACTACATTATGTGTAAAGTCTCATTTTAGGAATTATGGAGACAGTTAGTGGCGTGACTTACGATGGAATTCAATGCAAAATTGTTTAAAAGTTTTTGGGTTGGTTGGTTGATCGATGAACTAAGCATTAGGTCCACGCCCAACAATAAGGTTGGACCATAATAGAAATATAATCCCATCATATACTTCAATATAACATTGTAGTTGGTTGGTTAAAAGTCTTAGAGAGATTCCATGTAGCAAATGTTAAGAGACGTGCCTTCTCATCTAAGCGAACAATTAGTTATGATGTAAGTGAAATTTTTTGATGAATCTTATTTACTATTTGTTTTTTTTTTTATTTAAGGAGAAAATAATTAGGTGAATGGATATATCTAATATATGGTAAAAACTAAAAAGGACTAGGTGGTAAAAAGCCTTACCAGCAATGATACTTCCAACTAGAATTGGGCAAATGCAAACGACTGGAATGGGGATAAGAAGTGTGCTATACACATTCTCGTAAGCATTGAGTCTCTAACCACAATGAAAATTATCATTAGATAAAATAATAAATTAAAGTACATGTAGCATCTAATAGTGATAGCTAAAGTGACGGCTAATTTTATAATTTTACAATTTTACAATTTGAGTTGAGTGGTTGCCCTAAGCAAGGCCGCTCAATGTATTTGGGAGCCTTAGGCGAAATTTTGAAGTTGGATCTTATTTTTTAAATATTTAAATATTAATTAAATAATATTTATTTTAATAATATTATTATATTTTAATAATATTATTATTATTTTCATTCTCGTTATTGTTTTATGACTTTTAAGTTTAACTTTTAACTAGTTGCTCAAAAAATTGATGCGACATATTTATTTTTTAGGTTAATTGGTCTTATTTTACAATGAGCTTATTATATTGAGCCCTTATTTTAGAGGCCTTAAATTTTATAAAATTTTGGGCCTTATTTTAAAAAAATTAGGCCTTAAGTTAAAATAAAATTAAAAATTTATTTGGGCCTTATTAAAAAAATTTTACTTACTAATGGGGCCCTAGGCGACCGCCTCAATGGCCTAGCCATTGAGCCGGCCCTGCCTACAAGGTCGGAAAGGTTGAGAATCCAAGACAGTTTATGCCTACTTTCAGACGATCAAAGTTATCCTGGGAGGGGATGTCATGTTGCTTTCTCCTTTTCAAATCATCTGTAATTTTCTTGTCTCTATACTTGGATAGTGGGAATCGGAGAAAATAGAGAAAGTCCTTTGCCCAAGGAAAAGATAAATGGAGAAAGTTCTCCATTGTAGGGGATCTTGATCGGTAAAGACTACAATAAAAGACCTTATCATATTTTATTTAATTAGAAAAGAAAAGAAGAAAAATTACTTATTTATGTTGAAGCCTTTACGAGTGTAGTCGTACTAAACAAATAAATCCTTAGATATCATCAAGATTTATGGGATGAGCTATATCTGTTTAAAATTATCTTTATCATTAATTTAACAAGTCAGATACAAACCCGAATTGACTTCATATCCAATCGGCAATTGACATTTGGTATAACTAATGACTTAGGTTTGCTGCCCTTATGAAATTGTAGTTTTATCCTCAAATAAAAATAAATAAAAAAAGTAAGATTTAAAAATAAAAAATAATAAAAACAAAAAAAAGTCACCCCTCACTGATCTCTTGGATACGGAAAGTATCATGAAGATTTATGAGATGACTATTCATTCAAAATGGTCCTTGTTATCCAACCATTTGACGAAAACTGTTTAATGCAAACTTCAGTTCATATAACGACCGCTTTGGTTCTCTTAATGGGGGTCAACTTATTGACCAATTTCCGTTGGTTACTCGGTTCTTTCCTTGTTGGACCGTTTTCTGGTTGTATCGATATGGTACTCTATCCTCCCAAAGTTTCACCCATTTTTTAATTTGACTTTTAATGTTTTAAAATTTACAATTTACCACAACAAAATTTCAAATTTTATCAATGTAGCCCATTTGTTAATCACCACCGTCTTCCGATGGAAATTTAATCACGCAGTGCACATGCAGTTTTTTCCGTGAAACTTCAAGACCCTTGGCTATTTATAGCCAAAGTTAGAACCATCTAGATGATGATTTTAGCCCAAGTTAGAATCTTCTAGATGAATGAACTTGGCCTCCAAGGTAGAACCATCTAGATGATGAAGACAAATTGAGAACCTTCTAGATGGATAGAGATTCATCTAAATAAATTTTGAAGAGAACTTTTAGATGGATGGAGAACCATCTAGATAAATCTTAAGCGAACCTTCTAGATGGATGGAGAACCATCTAGAATAATCTTTGTAAAGAACCTTCTAGATGGATGGAGAACCATCTAGATAAATCTTTGTAGGACTTGCTCCATTTTGTTTAATCAAAATCTTATCTTAAGTAGGGAAAACCTTGTTGGCAGCCAACATGAAGAATGGATTGAAGACTGCATGGAACTTATCAAGAATGAGGATGACGAGGTGCACATTGCCTTGGACCTACAAAGACTTGGTCAACTACGGATATCAAAAGTTATAAGCTTGGTGTCTCTCCCAACGGAGATTAGACATGTTACCACTTTGCAATCTCTTTTCATTAATGACTGCCCTAGTTTGGTGTCTTTACCGAGTGGATAGGTGACCTCACCTCTCGGAGGCTTTACATTGAGAATCGCCTGGATGATATCATTGCTCAAGGTATTCGCCGCCACCTCTTTACGTGAATTGAGTATTGTGGAGTGTCCTCACTTGGAGAAAAGATGTGAACGAGGAACAGGAGAGGATTGGCCAAAAATTGCTCACGCCCCACACTTTTCGAATCGGAGGTTTTGAGTCACCATTAGACGGTAATTTTCTTCTTCTTCTTCTTCTTGTTCATCTCGCTTACTTTGTTAGGATTTTGATATATATTATTTGATTTCGTATGTAGAGCCAACTGTAGCATGGAACAAAAAAAGGATTTAAGAATAGACAATCAGATTTTGCAAAGCTCTCAAATTTTCAGTATTATTTCCTATCTGTCACCTCAATGGCATTCCTACGCACCTAATACATTGTTTCTTTTTTTTTGTTTTTAAATGTTTCTTGCATTTCCATTTGAAATTTATATTCTACAAATGGTAGCATCACATATTGATAAACCACTTATAATAGACCAGAAAGTCTTTCCGTCTCAAATTTTCATAAAAACTCATTGAAAATTTGTGCAACTGGTTTTCTCATAATCAAATGCATATTTAGACAGATATTTTTATTATGATTGTAACTGGAATCTAAATGCAACTCTCTTTGTTCATGGATTGATTTTACCTTTTACTGTTTTCATGGAAAGTTTTGAGTTTTGTTGAGTTTATTATTTGGTTTTTGATGGTCGAGAGACAAGCATTAAAAAGCATCAATTCATGAAATGGGTGTGAGATTCTTTGGGGATTTATGCAATTTGCTCAGATATGTCAGCCGCACTTGTAGACAATATATAGAGGACTTCCATGCTAAGGAAGATCGGGTGAGTAAATGTTGCAATTTGCTCGATATGTCACCGCATGTAGACAATATACGAGGACTTCATGCGAAGGAAGATCGGGTGAGTAAATGTTGCAATTTGTTCAGATATGTTCTTTTTATTATTATTGTTATGAGTCCACTGCAACTCACTGTTCATGGATTGATTTTTACCTTTTGCTGTTCTCATTGGAAAATTTTGAGTTATTGTTTAGTTTATTTTTGTTTTTGATGGTCAGGGAGATATGCGTAGAAAAGCATCAATTCATGAAATGGGTGTATATTCATTTTGGGATTTATGCAATTTGCTCATATATGTCAGCCTCACTTGTAGACAAAACAATGGACAATATACAAAGCACTTCCAGGATGAGGAAGATCGGGTGAGTAAATGTTGTAAGAATGACAACCAGCTGTGCCTGTGAAAAGGGACATTTAATTAACCATAGTTTGCATTTTTAAATAAAATTCTGCCTACAATTTGTTGAACACCTTTTATCAGCATTTAGAAACATTGGAAGACATCAAGAATCCTAGCTATCCTTAAAAGCCATCTAACAAGTATTTTGCATCGACAGGTTCTAACTTGTTGAGCTCTCTGATGCAGCTCCTGATTCCGATTACACTTGTCACACTCTTTTCTGGCCGGGTCTGCAAGGAATGCTTACTTGTCTTCAAGTGTAATTAGTTGCTTCAACTACTCTGTTTATGAATCTATTGTTAGTGCAGTGCTTTTGTTAGTGCTGCCTTTCCATTTATTCTTTGGAATTTATATTCATGGATTTGTTATATCTAAACAGGCTTTTATAAATTCAGTGTGTTGAAGATTCAGATTGTTAATTTTCTTTAATGTACTAAATATTTAAAATATTAGACACTGATGCCTATGAAAGCCTGGATCATAGTGATCTCACTTTCAAGGCTGGATGGAATGATATACTTAGGATGGACGAGAAAAGAAGCTTGAATCTAAAATAAGCATATTTTTTCAGGATTCAACTCTTGATCCAAGAAGAACAGCATATCTTTTTCAAAACCTTATGAATAGTTCAGTTTATGGTGTGACTGTGACACTTTCATTAATCTTATTCCAACTATTTAGATTAATATGATTTGTGTAAATATTGTGATATATAAATGGGTAATTTTAGTCAGTGAATAGCGTCTCAACAGAAGTTTCTTCAGGCAACAACTGGTGAAAGTTCAAGTTATTTCATGGTTTGGAGAAACAAATATTTGGGAGTAAGCATTAAGAAACAAATTCAAATTCCGTTCTGCTTCCTGTGGCAAGTTATTTACATGCAGATTTTGTAAATATTGTTTGCTTGATTGTCTATATAATATTTTTAATATCAATATTTATTTGCAGGAAAGCTACGGCTGAAATATTGTGTACGCAGTGCTTGAAAAATCAGCCTTTTGGGCTAGTTTGCTCAATTCCTTCCTATGGTGGATTATCGATAGCAGAGTGGTAAAAAATTTCGATGATAAAAGGTACATACTTTTATTTATTTATTTTTCCTCCCTAATCATTCATATTTCCACTTACTCATTCATTAATCTCAGGCATACACTTGCAGTCGCCCAATTTGTTACACTATTATGAAGATCCATTGACAATTGGCTGGTTGGACAAGAACTATATTATGTGCTGATGGAGTTCTCACTCTTGTTTGGTACTAAATACTTTCCTTGCTTTCCCTACTTGTCCATGAATATTAGTTCAATTCTATGCCCATCTTCCTGTGTTCAATGAGTGTGTGTACAGCGAGTCCAAAAGACTATATCATTTTGCAAATGGATATTTTGGTTTATATCCATCCAATTTACATGTGTGTGTTTGTGTTGCCCATGCCTGTGTTTAAATTTTTGCTCTACTCTTGAGGTTTACTTCATCATTCTTGATGACGTATCCGCTTCTGAAGAATTTCAGAAGAATACAGGGATGGTTGTTAGGTAAAACATCCAGACTTCTTATCTTCAAATTTTTGGTAATCTTATCAAGCTATATTCGTTTGTTTAATATTAAAGTAATTTTGGTATTCCAGAATATACTGTGAAATGATTGAAGTTGTCATAAGTGTGGGTTATGCGGATCCTATGATAGCAGTGTACTTAAGATTGATTCCTGTTCCTACATAGTAAATAACTATTTCTTAAGAAAAGATAGCATGGATCCTATGATAGAAGAAATTCAAATATTCTCCTAAAGTTTCTTGATGATACATGTAAACTAATTCAATTGAGCAACAATTAAGTAAAATAGCATTACTTCATTTAGAAACTGCGGTTTCATCTTATCATCCCTGGCTGAAGAACCACCATATTTGTATTGGTAACTGGATGTGAAGGTGTGATATTAGCTTTCCTTTCTTGTGCAGGCGAGAAGAATGAGCTTTGTGATGAGAAGCAGAGGCTCAAGGCAGACAGAGAAGTTGATGCGCAGTTACTTCAAGAACTAGGAATATATTCCAGGTACATTGATTCAGAAATCATATTTTGGGTTAGATATAAAGTTAAATCCTTTTAAGGGTTCGTAATTCTCCAGTTAATGGTTCTCCAGCTGGTTCTTAGGATTTTCTGATATAATTTTTAGTCTATTTAGCCCATGTTAATTTGCCTCTTTGTAAGCATTTTTTTGTGTAGGCCCCTCCGCTTTTAGGCCATCTTGTTTTTGAGCAGTTGCTTATGAATATTTGCAGAGGACCTCAAAGAAAGTAGATTTGTTAGAATTTTTTTCCTTTTCTTTCTGATAAACGAAAAGGAAAGTCCAACTTTAAAATGGGTAGACTGGGGTTCATTTATCATATGCTTTTTGGAGGTCCTTCGTTCTGTTTTGAATTTGAAATTTATTCGTAATTTAATATTGAACACTTTTGTCATGAACTTGTCTCCCAAATGCATCAGGTAAAATAAAACTTGGCCACAGAAATCACTCAACAGCATTGCTCACGAAGAATTTATCTGATGATTGACTGATTGTTATGCCTGAAGCATCACCATTATGAAGCTGAATCCCATTAGGATGTTGACAAGAAACTCCCTTTGACCTTTGTGAGCTGATGAGGATGGTGGTTCAGTTGAAGATCCAGTCGAAGAGGTTCAAGTGGATTCGGTTGAAGGAATAATAGATGATGATGCAGAACTACCCAAAGGCGACTCAGATGGCGACGAAGGAGCATTGTATTTGTAGGAGTGGATTCTGGCGCTTGTGTTGGTGAGGAAGCCGAAGTACTTTCTGGAGTTGGAGTAGGATTGTAGGAACCAGAGGGTGTCACCGAAGAAGCTGCTGGTTTTACTTAATTGTGTCTTCCACTTAATAGCCTACTTGTAAACTTTCCTCTTGTATTTTATTTAGTTTTCTGCACTTATTGTAACGAGCTCTTAGCTTCTTTGGTTATAAATATAAGAACAACTTATTGTTTTGTTAATGCAACCAAAACAGAGTTTCTCCACAATCTTCTTTCAAGCACATCATGGTTTGGTGCATACTGGAAAACTGTGAATTTAATTCAAATCATAACGAGCAGAATCGTGTTTACATAGAAATAAAGTGATTGTTGGCATATAAAAGTGAGTCTGGCTGTTGTATCCCACCCACCGTTTTGGCCTCCAACTATATATTTGTAATTTGCCGCCATGGCTAATTTGATTTGCGTGGCTGAAACAGACAAGCTCATCAATGTTTTTATCATTAATATTGTCTTTGGGCTAAAAATAATAAAATGGAAATTAAGGAACGATTGAATACAAAAGGAAGAAAGTTAACCACAGAGAAATGATTTGATGGGTTATCAGTTTGAGCTTGATAAGCTGTTAAGTTGTGTTTGGTCTTTGGAGTTGGTTCAAATATCATGAAGATATGGCAATGACAGACCAACTAATCCTCACTCTCTCTCCTTCGTCTGCTACCATTTACCGAAAGCAACCCAACCTCAATACCCATCTCAGATTCAGAGTTTCCCAAGCTCAAATCTTTGGGAAAAAGAAAGAAGAAATGTGTTATGTGGGTAATGCTACAAAGATCTTCTTCATCTTCATTGTCACGGTGTTGGTGGTTCTTTGCCTTGTTCTGGGATTTGGGCTCCGCCACACCCTCCAGAATACCCACAAATGCTCTGGTGACTCTTGCCACTCTTCTTCATCTTCTCCTCCGGTGGCCTTCCCAACCCCAGCTTTACCCCACCAAGCCCACCTAACCCATATCCATGCCCTGACCCTAACATCTCCAACCAGCCCAGTCTACCTAACCCAAACCCAAGCCCAAGCTCACCTCCTCCTGGGCAGCGCCAATTAATCAGCCGAGTCCGGTGATGGCGACACCTGGACCGGTGCATGGTTAGCTGCATTTTGCAAGGGTTGTAGATATATATTTGTTGTGGCATTGTTTTGCATTACATAATTTTGTTTAATTTTTGTTCTTTTTACGGTTATCCCAGCAATGCTCTACAATTTTTTGACCTTTTTATTGTTAGGGACTTCAGTTATCGCTTGCTGCATTTTATTTTCTTACTTGCCTTAAATATGGCCCAGTTCGGAATAAAAGAGCCCAATGAAACAATTACTCTTAAAAATAAAAAATAAAAAATCGATGGTTAGTTTAAATTGCTACATTAATCTTATTAGATGAAAGTTAGATAGAATTAGTGTCTCACATTTCTCATCAATTTAATTGACTAAACTGTAATAATTTGATAGAATTCAATTTAAACTAAAACTTTGTGATGTGACCTCCTCATTGAGCAGATGAGACACTTAAGACTCCTCATATGAGATTACTGTGAAAGGTGGAAGCAACAAAAACAATTATCTCATATAATAGTTTCCTTTACAAGTTTCCAATTGGTTTGTTGTGCATAGTTTGATGTAAGGTTAAGGAAACATGATGCAACAACTAACAAGGAAGTGTAATTGGAGGTTTTTCCGCTAATATTATTTCTTGCATCCGACTCTATTATGTATAAAGTCTCGTGTTAAGAATTATGGGGACTGTTAGTGGCGTGACTTGAGAAGGGATTTAGTATGAAAGTACTGTTTAAAAGCTTTGGGTTAATTGGTTGATGGACCAAGCATTAGGTCCACGGCCCAACAGTAAGGTTGGACCATAATAGAAATAACATCCCATCAAATACTTTGATATAACATTGTAGTTAATTGGTTGGAAGTCTCTCGAGATTCCATGCAAAAAGAAAATACTTGATATACACTATTTCTGGATCATATCTCCTCCAAGTACTTGGAATTTAAGATTGTGGGTACAGTTGGACAAATGTTAAGAGAAGTGCCTTCTCATCTAAGCGAACAATTAGTACTTATGATGTAAATGAAAATTTTGATGTATCTTATTTACCCTCTTTTATGTAAGGAGAAAATAATTAGGTGAATGGATATATCTAATCTATGCTAAAAACAAAAAGGACTAGATGGTAAACAGCCTTACCAGCAATGCTACTGCCTACTAGAATTGAGCAAATGCAAATGACTGGATTGGGGATAAGAAGTGCTACACATTCTAGTAAGTATTTAATTCCTAATGTGACAGTAAAAATTATGAAAGTACGTGTAATATTTAATGGTGAGCTACATGGCTTGTTAGAGAGTAAACACTTAAAGAATATATATAACATTTTCCAATGAAAATGAGAGAAGTGATTGCTTGTAAAACTAAAAGTGGTAGTGGAAGCCATGGTGAAAACTAATTTTATAATTTTACAATTTGAGTTGAGTTGTCATACAAGGTCGGAAAGCTTGAGAATCCAAGACATTCTATGCCTACTTTCAGAAGAGGAAAGTTATTCTGAGGGGATGTCATGTGGTTTCTCCTTCTCGGATCATCTGCAATTTCCTATCTCTATACTTGGATGAGGGAGTAGGTGAAAATAGAGAAAATCCTCTACCCAAGGAAAAGACAAATAGAGAAGGTTCTCCAATTGTAGTGGATCTTGATAGGCAGTGGCGGATCTAGAAATTGACTTTAGTAGGAGCAACATTAAAATAATAAAATTATATTTATTATATTTTTGTAATATATAAAAAATATGATGCATACAATTTAAAATAAAAATACTTTATAACATAACATGTCTTCTTAATATAAAATATATTATCTTTTATGAAGTCTATATGACCCATCATTTATTGGATGCTTATTCATTAAATCTTGCTTCTTTTTTGGTCCACCTAAATTTATTACCCTTCAAAACTCAACCTCAAGATACATTGTAGAAAATAGCACTAGAAGTAGCTAACTGATTTGTTGGTCAACGTTGATATATGTTTATAGATAAAAATATTGTTTTGTTACCGGACAATATTGAAAATTATAGGGACCTACTAAACTATGAGCCTATATAACATTGTTTGGAAAATATAACTTTGTCCGTAAAATTTTATTAGAAAGTTCTACCACTAAAAATTATTTAGCTATTTGGTAACTATGTTTTTTTAAGTGTTTTTTGTTTTACTATTACTCATGTTTAGTAATAAATGCAAACAAAATTGCATTTAGAAACAAAAATGACACACACAAAAAAAAAAAAAAAAAAGAGATGTAATATTTGTTTATTTCACTTATAGCAAACTAAAATGAAGATGTGATTTTTTTTAATAATAATAAAAAAAAAAAAAAAAAAATTAATGGTAGTGTGAATTTAGCAATGTTAGGCTACATGGAGAATAACTAAAAGAGACGGTGATTGAAGCTTGCTGGCTGCCTAGACTACAATTCTACAATACGCACTATTTTCTTGATATGCAACCACCTCACCTCCCCCTATCTCTTATCAATCTGACACCAAGTGATTAATATTTTCACCTATTCAAGAGCCTTCAGCAATTCCCTAGAAATCGGTCCACCAGATACTTCTATGCCACAAACTAACAACTCTTTAGAGCATCCATGTCAAGCTTTTTACTTTTAACATTTCTTTAAAATTTTAACAAAATTTACAAAAAGCTCCTCACATTAAACTCTATCAAATGTTAAATATAACATTTGCTTTAATTCCTCTTCAAATCTAAAGACTCAAAAAGCAAAAGCTATTTATTTTTTAATATTATTTGAGTTGTTGGGGTGACATTTTAATAAATCTCTAGATTAGAATCAAAATGGGTGAGTTTCATGACAACTACTTTTATTAATAAAAAATAATATTTAGTTAAAGTAGAAAAATATTTAGAGAGTTTGATATTTAGTATTTTAAAAGTGAC